>VZTN01019189.1:1044-14593 GCA_013400515.1 Erpornis zantholeuca | reverse complement strand
ACAGGATACACAATAAGTGCAATGTGTCAGATACACGCCTCTGGTAAGTTGCCTTCTGTGGAAAATCATGTGGCACTTGTCCTTTCCAAAGGCTAACTTTATGATTTCTTCTTTTGAACCTTGATCTGGGTTATTTATTTTGAAAGACAAAATTTTTTTTTGCTGAAAGTCCCTTCTATCTTCTTCATTTTGATTACTCGTTTCTAGGGTTATGCTCTTAATTTTATCTGTATGCCTGTTTCTAAAGTACATATTGTAGAATTGTGAGCCAGCCTGACAGTTCCATTACACAGCAAAATAATCAGACCTCATGTATATTACAAAAAATAACAGCCTCATGCCTATATAGTAAATTTGAAAATATTTTAGTTGTCACCTGGGAAGGCTCTATTCCCATACAAGTTCAGCTGACAAAAGTAACCCAGGTTCAGTTACGACTTGGTAAAGGCCTGCTTTGAAATGGTTCTTGATATGCAGGGGGCTTTGTGGAGACATGCTGGGAGTATTCAGAGCATTCCTGTAATGATAAAACGCAGCTGTACCACAGTTTTGAAACTTACACTGGAGAGTGCTTGAAACTACAATTCAGCGCTGCTTTGCACTTAGCTAAAGTAAGTGAAGCATGGGTAGTTCAAGGCACCTTTGCTGTAAAAGGGAAACTGCCTTTCTTATTCCAATGAGAGAGGAAAAAGACCTTGCTGCTTCTGACATAGAAAGCAGAAGAAGTGAGAAAACAAAAAATCGCTAAGGGAAAACGAAGAAAAGCGCTTTGGAGAGCAGACCAAGCAGTTTCTGTCTTTGCCTGGGGAGGAAGAGAAATAGGAAAGACTGTGATGGCCTCTTTGCTGAGGATGCATCACTCGTAACATCCATGACAGCAGTCAGTCCAGTTTTTCCACAACTCTGGCATAGGAATGTAGGTAGTAGGGCATTTCTTTCCCCTGAATATGTCAGTTGTAAGCAACTGCCTAATTAGCTTGTGCTCAGAGTCGGTCCTGGAAGGTAAGGCATACACTTTAAATTAAACACAAAAAAAAATCCTGCTGCCTTATTTCCTATGGTTTAAGCTGCATGTTTAATTGAGGCCTTCAGATCCTGTTCAAATGAATTAGTGTCTCCCTTGCTTCCAGAGTAGCTGAATCAGGCTCTGCTCAGGTGTATTAGTGATTCACAAGAGGGGAAATAGCAGACAAACACAGAGCATTTGGAAATAAACAGTTGTGTTTAAATTGTTATAATAATGCTCACGCATGGAAATAATCAGTATTCAAAAACTTGGTTTTACACAAATAATTAGAAGGGTCTTATTAAGTAATTTGTCTCTCTTTTTCCTTCTCTTTTCTTTCTTCCTGTCTCTGAGAGATCTCCATTTTCCATGCTTGCTCTATAGATCAACTTGGGAATGATTTTCTCAGCAGTAAGCAGTGTGTATGTCTCATGAACATTTAGCTTATTATAAATGCATTCCCTTCAGCAGCTGGAAAGAAAATTATCAACATCCAAAAACTGAGTGAAAATAATAATGGGCATCCCACCAATAACCTGGATATAACAAAATACTGTAATGCTGAAGTGTTCTAAGAAACTCTTTTAGGAGCCTCTCCTCTTTCCCTCAATGTTTATCACTGAATAGATGTTACAAGATTGCCATAAATTGAACTTGTATTGAGAAGTTTTCCATGTCAGCCCCTTAGGGCATCTGATTATAGGTTTGACCTTTTGAGATTCTGTGTATTTCCCACTTAATCAGTGCTGGAATGAGTTGCTGCTAAGTAGGATCTGGGGGAACCCTATGGGAAAAGCAAAGCCATCTAAAAATAATGAGTCTCCTTCCTCCTCCTTCCCCTCTTCTCATTTTGAGTTCTATTAGGCCATGATAAGAGTCTTAATCTAGGCTACACAAAAGCATAATATGGCATGTGATATTTGTATTATACTGGGGTAAAAATGTCTGAGAAGGGCTTTTGGCAGCCTGAAATGTAAATGAAACTTTACAACATTGTTAAAAAATGCTTCATCTCCCACCTGCCCTTCCATTCTTTTCATACTAAAATTTGTTGGCTTGAGCTAAGGCCCTGTGAAGATTTTAATACCCAGTATCTATGATTTTTACAGAGTGATTGGTTCTCTCTTGGACAAGAATACAAATTGGGACCATTTCCATTTTGTCTTGTTACCATAACACACTGGATGGTTTAGATATAATCTCACATATTAGTCAGTTCAGTCATCAGTTCATTTCTCAGTAGCTGAGGCCTGTGGGTTTTTCCCTGCCATACACTTTGGTTTCTTCTGATCTTCCTCCATCTCCCTCTCCTTGAACCCCCCCTCCTTTTAGGTCCTGCTCCCCCCAAAAACTGTCTGTGAAACTGAACAGCATAATGGATGTAATTAGACCTTCAGTAATAGGACTGAATGGAGCAGGCAATGAGACTCCTTCTCGGGAAGCAATCAGTACATTAGGTCCCCAGGACTGAAACTGCATTTAACAAGGTTTGGGGCTTAGGGATTGTTGGTCTAGGCTTCTGCTGCTTCCACAAGAGAAAGCTCTACCCAGAATGCAAATCTTCATTTACTATAGCTACAAAAAGGAGGAAAAAACCATTAGCCTCTTTATTACACACATAATGAAGCAAACTGTATCTGTTGATATATTTTTTCCTGAGCAGTAAATCAACTGTTCACAAATGCTAGTAAGCATAAATATAGATTTAATCTGCACTTTCAAACCATTTCCTGGGGTTTTTTTAATCCATCTATGGAAGAAGAAAGCCTTAAACTTTGTCAAACTGACACTAGCATTTTTCCATGCAGATTTAATGATTCATCTAATAAAGTTATTGAAGATACAGTTCCTTCTGATGGCAATGTAGATGTGGCAAAGTTTACATGTGGTTTGCTGATTTATGTTCTCAACTGTGTAGGATGGTAATCACATGAAAAATTTACCTTTTTAAAATTAAATTCTCTCATCATTCCTATCTTATCCCTACCTAACTGAACTCTCTATCTTCATTCAATTTCCCTTCCATAACAGGATGTGTTGTGTACTCCCATGTAATTTCCTTAGTTTTCATTTGTATGAGCATGTACTTCCTTATTACCATCACCTTTTACTCTGAGCTTGACATGTATGGAGAATAAAGAGAGATTTCCATCCTCATGCAGGGTCAGATCTTTTGCATGATGTAGGACAAAGACAAGCAGAAGGATGTTCCTGAGGTCACCGTTCACAGAGTGGGAGGAGAAAGAAAGGCTTTCAAAACCTTCATTTCCATATCAAGGCACATATATTGAAAGCAGGCAGAGGAGGTCAGTATACTGCACTGCTCTTGACCAGAAGCCCACTGAAGTTCAGAGCCAGTGACCCACAGGAGATAGGACAGCTGACCAGCTGTGACCCACAGGACAGCTAGCCTGGGCAGGCACCAGACATGAAGTGTGACCATCGAGCTATGCTGTGCAGTCCTGTGCAATTCTGTGTTGTGTCACATGCATTCCTTGCCCATGGGACAGATCCAACCCATGCCTGGTATTGGAGAAGCCTGTACTCATCTCCTGCTTGTCACTGCCATAACTCCTCCAGCATGATCTTGCCCTTCTTAACCATAAGCTAAAGAGTTGTTCTGAGAAAATCTTTATGAACAGTGTCGGTTTATTGTAAGGAAATTATACATGACCTTAAATGAATGAAAGGGAGAGATTCTCTGCAGGGAGGAGAGGACCTGCTCTGCACAGCATGCCATGGGAAAATGTGCCAAGACTCTGCCTGATGCTGCCTGAATGTGGGGTGGCCAGCACCTTAAGCTGTTAAATGATACTTGCTACTTTTATTCCTCTTCTCATTCTGTCTTATTAAGGCAGTTATTAAGTAATTAATTTGTTGTTAAGTCTTTCTTACTAAAGTATAGAAAGAACCCTATGATGGTTATCTCTCACCTCACCTTACCTCACACCCACTGTGTGCCCAGTGCAGAACACTTAGAGTTATAATGATACCTTAGGTTTTAATTTTATATTTTTCAAATCCTGTAGTGCTAGTGTAACTCTGAAGTTTTCTGTAGCCTGTTAAATGCTGTTCTCTTGTGCTGTTCTCTGTGCGAAGACAGACATAACAAAACCTCTAACTTGCTCTTCAAGGACGTCCAGAAACAAGATCTTTAGAACTACATGGCACTGTTTTCAAATCCCACAAGGGCACTCTCACCTGTTTTGGGTTTTACTACTATAATGATGATAAGAAATAATTTAAAAGCTGGCTAAGACTGAAGGTCTGCTGATCCACCCATCCTTGTGATTCCTTGCAAAACTAGCTTGAAAGTTACCTTATATCAGTATAGCAACTTGCCTGGGCCCCATGGGTACAAAGGCCTAATTGAAAGGAAAGGGATAATCAAACTGTTGGCTTTGACTACAGATAATGAGCACTGCTAAGGGAGAAAATCTATTATCAAACTAATCCCAAGAGGCTTGAAACAGAACAGCCTCATTCTATGTGATTTAAAAGCTTTCTTTCAAATCCAGAGGATGCATCTCATCCAGAGACATCAGTATTACAGAAGTGCTCCTAAAGCTGTGGTCAACCAGCAAGGCTGTTATAAAGTTCCTAAACTCATATTGCCTTTATGAAATTAATTTTGCAGGATCAAGGAGATAAATGGCTTCCAGATAACTAAAAAATTGAAACATCAGCTCTGGTAGTGAAGTAAGATCTCAAATACTACAAAAGATTAATATACTACATGAAGTTAATAGTTAGAGGTACAGGTATTTTTATATGAGTTCAGAGCAATAGTTCACCTTTTGCCTGTTGACAGAAAATTTTGAATGATTACGGAATTTGGGAAACTCCATCAGAGGTGATCCTCTCAGCGAGAGAAGTGTCACCAGAACTGGTATATTAGTTTTGGTTGCAATCACACCTAAGTTAACTAATGTGCAGCCAACTTTCCCTGTCCTCCTTGTTTGAGCCTGCCATTGAATTTTCTGTATCTGCATTACAATCCAAGGTTTTAGTATTTTTAAAATATATATAATAACAATGTGCTTTTAAGAATGAAAATCTAGTTTTAATGTTGATTTTCATGAACGAAGGGAACTTCTTTTTAATTTACTTGAGACAGGGTTGTTTGTGAACAAATGGGTTTTATTTTCTCTTCTGATTGAAATCTGAATGTGCCTAAAGTTGGCTGTACAATGGTGAAGTGTTCATATTAGTTAAATCTATCATAAGAATTCCGTGACTGGAGTTTAGATTACATATATGGTACCTTACTGATGGCAGAATTCCATATTATCATGTGCATCACTTAACACACATGTTAATATCATAGCAATTTGGTGTATCTTCAAGTGTAGAAATCAGGCATCAAGTTATAGTTGGCAGCAACTTTTAAATACGAGTGGGTGAGCTCACCTTGTTTGGATGCCAAGTATCCACCAAGCCAGTCTATCACTCCCCTTCCTTAAAAAAACAGGGGAAAAAATCTAAAAATAGAGGTGCATGGGTTGAGAAAACAACAGAGAGATCACTTGGAACTACTGTAGTGAAAAACAGAATTAATAGAATCATGGATTGCTTTGGGTTGGAAGGGATCTTAAAGGTAACCTAGTTTCAACATCCCTGCAATGGACAGGGACACCTTCAACTATGCCATGTTGGTAAAACTCTGTCCAACCTGATTTGACCATCTCACAGTAAAGAATTTCTTCCTAATATTTAACCTGTATTTACTCTCCTCCAATGTAAAGCCAATCGTTCTTACCCTGTCATTGCATTTCCAGACTTCTTGCCGTGCTTTTTTTTCTGGGTTATGGTTAACTTTCTTTACAGTGGCTGGCATGGGGCTGTTTTTTGGATTTATGCTGAGCATAGCATTGATGTTTTTGTTACTGCTGAACAGGGCTTACACAGACCCAAGGCCTTTTCTGCTTTTTGGACTGCCACTCTGGTGCGGGGGCTGGGAGTGCGTGAGAAACTGGGAGGAGACAGCCAGGACAGGTAACTGCAACTGACGAAAGGGATATTCCAGACTATATGACATCATGCTCAGGACATAAAGTGAGAGGGAGAAGGAAGAAAAGGGAATGTTTGGAGGGATGGAGAATTTTTTCCCAAGTGACTGCTACATGTGATGGGACTGTTGTCTCCTGGAGATGGCTTAACACTTGCCATGGGAAGTAGTGAAAGGATTCCTTTTTTTATGTTTTGCCTTGCTTGCATTTACAACTTTTGCTTTACCTATTACAGTGTCTTTATCTCACCCCACAAATTTTTCTCTTTACTCTTCCTAATTTTCTCTGTGATCCCAGTGCTGGGGAAGTGAGTGAGCAAATATGCAATGGTATTTGATTGGTGGCTGAGATTAAGCAATGACACTTGTAGGTCCCCTCTGAGTACTGGAAGGTTTCTGCCAGAACTGGGGTGTCCACCAGGCTGAACACCCCAAACTCTTTCAGCCTGCCTTCATAGGAGAGGTTCTCCAACCCTCTGATCAGTGGCCTCCTCTGGACTCATTCCAAGAGGTCCATGTCCTTCTCATGCTGGGGCTCCACTGAGCTGGACACAGCACTCCAGGTGGGGTGTCACGAGAACTGAGGCACAGCATCCCCTGCCTCCCCCTGCTGGCCACACTGCTTTGGATGCAGCCCAGGACACATTTGGCTTTCTGGGCTGCAAGTGCATATGGCTGGGTCATGTTGAGTTTCTCTCGTCAACCAACATCCTCAAGTCCTTTTCTTCAGGGCTGCTCTCAATCCTTTCTCCACCAAGCCTGTTTGGCATTGCCCTGGCCCAGATGCAACCCCTTGCATTTAGCCTTGTTGAACTTCAAGACATTCACACAAGCCCACTTCTCAATCCTGTCAAGGTGTCTCTGGATGGCATCCCTTCCCTCCAGCATGTCACCCACACAGCTTGGTGTTGCTGGCAACCTTGCAGAAGGTGCACTTGATCCCACTGTTCATGTTGCCTACAAAGATGGCGACCAGTGCCCATCCCAATAATGACTCCTAAGGAATGCCACTCATAACTGGACTCCACTTGCACACTGAGCTGTTCATCACAGCTCTATGAGTGGAACCATCAGCCAATTCCTTACCTACTTAGTGATTCATCCATCAAATCCATGTATCTCCAGTTTAGAGACAAGATTGTCATTCAGGGCAGTGTCACATGGTTTACACAAGTCTTGATAGATTTGAGGAAATGAATTTATTACATTGCCCATCAAATTCGACCAGAATGATCTATATAAGAAAAAATCTAAAATACACTCTTCTTGTCCCCTCCCCTCAAAATTCTATGGGAATTGACCACTGTGCAAGGTCATGGTCAATATAACATGCACTTGAAATAGAAAAGCATACACACTGTTTCTTCTTTTTGTGCTGTACTGTCCCTTCTGAGTCACAGTACTCTAACAGGCACCAAGAAGAAGAAAGAGGTACAAGTCTTTCCTTTAACCTGACTGTTGAGGTAGAAATCAGGAACTCTGGGAGGAAAAATTTTCACAGGCAGCAACTAGTGTAGAGGGAAAAGTACACTAATGAGATGTGTAGAGTTTGAGTGGCAAGGTTATGATACAAAGGAGGGCTACAGGGGAGACTTTTCTGAGAATTTGCCAGAAACCTCCCCTAAGTCCAACAGAGCCAACAGTTCCAGGACTGACCTGCCCCTGGCCAAGGCTGAGCCCTCAGCATGGTGGTAATGCCTGTAGGAAAATGCATTTGAGAAAGGAAAAAATTACTGCAACACGGAAAAGAGGAGTGAGAATATGTTAGAGAAATTTCTCTGCCAACACAGAGGTCAGTGCCAAAGGGGAGGGATGAGGTGCTGTAGCTGTGATTCTCTTGCAGCCTGTGGAGCAGCCCGTGGTGAGGCAGCTGTGCCCCTGCAGCCCATGGAGATCCATGATGGAGCAGAGATCCACATGCAACCCATGGAGGACCCAAGAATATGGATGTGAGGACTCTGTGACCTCATGAGAAGCCTGGGCTGGAGCAGGCTCCCAGCAGGGTCTGTAGGCATGTGGAGACAGGACCCCACTCTGGAGCAGGTTTGCTGGTTTTCATGACCCTTTCTGGAATAAGCTGTGCCCTGAAGGACTGGACTGCATGGAAAAGACCCATGCTGGAGCAGTTAATGAAGAACTGTAGCCCATGGAAGGAGAAGGACTCATTTTTGAGAAGTTCGAGGAGGACTGTCTCCCATGGAAACACCTCAAAGAGAGCAGGGAAAGCAGGCCTCCTCCTGAGGAGGAAAATACATGTGTGGTGAGTTGACCATAACCTCCATTATCTGTCTTTTGGCACTGTTAGGGAAAGGAGTTAGAGAACCATGAATAAAGTTGAAAACTGGAAATAAAAAGGGAAAGCTGGGAGGAGAGTATTTTTATGATCTGGTTTTATTTCTCATTACCCTTCTCTGATTTGTTTATAATAAACTTAGTTAATTTCCCGAAGTCCAGTCTATTTTGTCCATGATGGTAATTGATGGGTCTTCTCATCTTTTTCTCAACCCACAAGGCTTTTATTATATTTTCTGATGCTTATCCAGCTGAGAAGAGGGAGTGATAGAGCCACTTTTCTAAGCACATTGTGCCCAGCTGTGGTCAACACACTACCTGAGGAATCAACACAATTATCAGATACCTTAGTATGTAGAAAATAGAAGAGAAAATTGCAAGAGGGAGAAGAGATTAGGATGGCAGAAGTAAATAGGGTAAAATTTAAAAGAAGATCAGACAAAGAAAAACATACTGAACACAAGATTATGGAGAAGCCACCTAATTTGGAAAATAAAAACCCTCAGTTTTAATTCTAAAAGATAAAGAAAATAACTCTAATAAAAATAAGGAAAAAAAGCATGACAGATGGTCTGCAGAACATCTGTACTGCACTTTGCTGCAGCTTTTGTTGGATGCTTAGAACTAAGATTTACCATGACTTTATGTAAGGTTACAGCTCACATCAAGGTATCTGAGTGTGGCTTGCCACTTCTTTCAGCTCTTACTTCTGAAGAATCACTTCTAAAATCAGTTCTGGTTCTCTTAGTTGCCCTTTAAATACCAACCCTGAAAATTAAAACAAAGACCTTGGGATCCCTTAAATAACCACACATTTTATTTCTTATTAACTCCGTACACATATCTAATGCAATTGTGAAATGTAAATTTGGTTTTCTTGCTGAGAAAAATAGCATACTAGTACAATCTGGTGAGTTATAATCAGCCAGCTTCTGAATCAGCACATCAATTGCTTCTGATACCTCAGGGTTGCTTTTAGGGATTTTGCCTGCTTACACAGACAGGTCTCAGCCCTGGACTTTTGCAAACAGTTTTACTATGAATTGCAGGGGGAGTTTATGCTAGGTCTATAGGTGGGAGAGCAGGAGGAAAGACACCTCACATTCCGAATTCATGGGTATGCTTCTTAGAGGGTAATCTGTAACTTGCCCTCTTCTACTATTTCATGAATGCATTCTGAAAAACTACCAGACTTGCATCACATTTTCTGTAACTGTGTGGCATTGGCACACAAAGCAGAAGAGGCATTGTAACTAGGCTGCTGTGTGACAGGTGAGTATCTGAGCCAGTAATCAGTCATGTGGTAACCTGGGTAGATAACTTGAAGGTCTTCAGTCCCTAACAACTTCACTGAAGCAGAGTCAGGCATGCACCAGCATTCGCTGGATGTTGGGGAAATGAGCACTCTGTGGTCTGTGTGTCAATGCCCATTTCTGCATACTGGAAGAGATTATACTCGGAACCCACCAGATTTAACTGGAAGTTTTTAATTGACAGCAAGAGAAGCAGGATTACTGACATGATTTCCACTTGTTTTTTGAGCACTGTGGTTAGTAAGGATGTTAAGGATCAGCCACTTTTGCAGAAGGACTGCATTTTGCCCAGACACAATAAGAGGTAGTTTCTAACAAAATGTGCTTTGTGTCTTGTTTTCTGGAACAAAGGGGTGTTTAATTTTTCTCTGCAAATGGAGAAAATAAATATTATTTTGCCATTATCTGGCTGCAAATGCAAAAACAAAATCCCAGAGCTGTCCCCCTGCTAAACCATTTTGGTGTTCTCATCAAGTTGTGAAAATTTTCATAGACTTATACTTCTAATACTTATCTCAGGATAAAGAAGAAAGAATCATTTCACTTTTTTAAACCTTTCAATTTGGAATACAAGTTAATTAGCCCAAGGTTGAAAGATTCAGTTTAAATAATGAACTGCAAATCCTTAAGAAGTTAGAGCCATATACTTTAACTTGTCCTTGTGATAATTTTCCCCAAAACTCTTGATTTTCATAATTGGAAAAACCTACCTTAATGGTAAAAATTCAATTATACAAGTAAGACAGTCTCAGCAGTTTTGTGTTGATGTTTTGAAGGTGTCCTGTTTACTCCAGAGGATACACTATTTTTACCAAATAATTTCTCATCATATCACTAGATAACATGCATTGTCAATACAAATATCATTTGGTAAAATATAAACAAGATGCCTGTATTTAATTTCAATCTAATTATAACAAAGGAACTTCCCCAATTAGGTGCTATTTAAGCAGATTTTTTCAAAAGTTTTAGATATTTTGAGCCATAATTTAATCGTTTTAGTTATGCATGTTATTATACACAAGCTACTATATCTTTTCATTTTACTGGAAATCAAGAGAACTTCTGAGAATCAAGAGGTAATGGGCCATGTTCACAATTTTCTGGATTGAAAGAGGAAAGGATGAGGCAGTGATAGGGATAGCAAATCAGTAATAAATCAGAATCTGCCTGAAAATCATGCAAGGCTGGGGCAAGAAAATGCAAAATAACAATGTGAACTTAAGGGATATATAATGAAAAAAATGCCACTCTTTGGTAAATGTGATTGCTTATGAGTATTAAACAGATGAATATCACCAGGGACTGCTAGTGCTCTTCACACTGCTAAAGCTTTGCCTGCAGTTGATTCTCACAAGAGACTGCGCTAAGCCTTCTGTGTTCAGTGAACAAATCAGTTCCTCAAGTTCTCAAGGATATTAATTTCAGACCCTTAAGAGAGGTTAAACCATGTTTCTAATGTCATAGAGGACATATAAATCTGTGTATTGCTATTAGTTTACTAAAATTTTAAACGTTTGGAGAGCCTTATTAGGTGATAATTTTAAATGTAAAAGATCAGGTCAAAAAACAGTAAGAGAAAAGGCTACAAGGATAACTTTTTATATAAAAAAGTTTTTCTGTATCAGTTTCAGCAGCTCTTTCATCAATCTCTTGGGTAAAAAGGAATGTAACAGAGGAAAATAAAGTAGATAATTGGTAGAGATGGTGATGATGTTTGATGCTTTACCTAATTAACACCTCTGGTATTAGTTGATTTACTTCTACTTTCTGCCTTCAACTGAAAGCTGTGGGCAAGTTTTTCTCTAGGAAAATTCAACTTTTTTTTTTTTTATTCTGTTCGTTTTTTTTTTCTGTTATTTCATGGATAAAGACACATTTTAGAATTTCAGTTCCTCTGGGAAACATTTTCTTTCTTTCTTTCTTTCTTTCTTTCTTTCTTTCTTTCTTTCTTTCTTTCTTTCTTTCTTTCTTTCTTTCTTTCTTTCTTTCTTTCTTTCTTTCTTCAAGAAGCATCGTTATCAGTGGGGACACCTGATTGCTATTTTGATATAAATAACTACTGAAAGAGCCATTTTATATTTATCCTGACCTTTGAACAAGGTTATCCTGGTTTTTGAAAACCATGTGAAGTACGTCCCACAAATAACAAATATCTGAAGATTAAATTTTTCACAGAAAATTCCAGCTTCAATAGGCTATCAAGTTTTTATACACCTGAAAAGAGTGTTTAATGACTGGAGAGTTTAGCAATTGTATGTAATGCTTACTCTGATTGTTACATTAAAGGTTCCTTTTATTTTGATTTGTGCAAGACTGGGTACTGTCAAAATTTCACAAAATTACTACTAATGAATAATATTCTTTATAAGTGTGGTAAGTGTGGGCTGTTTTTTTTTTTTTCTTTTTTGTTCTTCTCTAAACTCTGAAATTGTTTTTTGCAAAGCTCATGACCTTAAACAACTTTAAATGAACAGTTCTGTACTTCTTAAACATGCATATATTTCTGCTTTTAATAGAAAATTGTTTGTGGAGTCTTATTTCCCAGTTCAAACAGAACAAAAAAAAATACGAGACTTTGTAATATTGGTATGTTGATGATGTGCAGTGAATTATGTTCATAAAAATTTTCAGAGGCTTGAAGTGCACTAGCTTTCCCTATACTTCTGCATTAATCATCTGAGTCATTTGTCCTTTGAGCTGTGCATACAAAAATGACTGCTATATGATCTCTGGTATCTCAATTATAGGAAGATTTCTTAGTTAGCTATGCTATATCATCAAAACCTAATTTGTGTTTCAGAAGAGTGAGGGGTAATTCCATTAGTGTACTTACTCATACCTCTTCAGGGGAAAGAAAATTGTATGGTATTTGTGACCAAGCATGTCTTACAATTTTACAACTCAAATCCATATTTTAGTTATGACTTCAACCTTGACCTGAGAGTTAAACCCAGTGTTTTATCCATTTACTCTCTGAAGCCTGAAACAGGATGCGCATGTGAAATAGGTGTTTAGAAGCAAGTTTTCTCTGATTTGCATACTGCCATATTTGTAATTATTTTTGTTTGACATGGTACAACTGCAAGTAGCATAAAATCAAAGGCAGTAAACCAGTAAATTGTTTTGCTGCTTGCCTGTTAGCAGCATGCTAAAAATCCTAGAGTTATTACTAGGCAAACAAACAAGAATTTTAAGCTCCAAGCCTGAAAACAAATTTTCTCTATTCCCTCCCCCACTTTTTCTGTTTTAATGTAGACACTATATTTCATGTCTTCCTTCTCATTCTTTGAAAAGTGCTCATCCCATTTAGTATACTTTGGAAATGATTGTCAAGCTTGTCAAAAGATTTGTTAGTCATGGATAAAAGGTCAAGCTTGTTGACTTCTGGAGCAATTAACAAAATCACATAGCCTGTTTCTTGGCCTGTTTTCTCAGTTCTGCCGTTGGTGCAATTATCCACAATCAAGAAATTTTTTTATCTAGAAAAGTGAGTTAGAAAGTTAAAGTTCTTTCTATTAAATATAAGTGGTTTTAATGGTTCTTCATCAGCCCCTCCCAAGTTGATTTTTCTCAGTATCTTGAAACACTTTCATACTTTTGCATTTCTGGAGACACTCTCAGAAAGGAGTATGTTGGTCTTCAGTATTGTACTTCTAATTTTTAAGCTGGTTTTCCAATGAAAGATGTCTCTTTTAGCATTCACAAATAGGCTTTTGTTCCAATAAATGTTAACAAAGAGGGGATTTTAGTTAATGCAACTTTTAATTTTAATATCCACTTCTGCAGTGAGATAATGTTCTCACTATTAGCACTGTAACTTCACTGCATGCTGAAACACCCTTCATTAGGCTGGATAAGCAAGCCAATCTCCTTTTAGATTACATTTTTAGTTTTACATTTCTTTTCCCCATTTTCTTCAGCTGTAAT
>VZTN01019187.1:76927-96295 GCA_013400515.1 Erpornis zantholeuca | reverse complement strand
GGTATTTATTTGAAATGCCTTCATATATACACTTTGAGCTCNAGAACTGATGCCTTAAATGACTCCCTAGAAACAGAGACTAGACAGGAATAAAGGAGGTATTTATTTGAAATGCCTTCATATATACACTTTGAGCTCCAGAGGCTTCTGCCTCAATGGATCCCAAAATGGACAACAGGTCATGAGTTCTTCACACTTTGATATCAACATAAATTCACCAACCAGAACCTAGCCAAGGATGGAATTTCCCCAAGCTTTCCCCCCTCTTTTCAAGATGATGGTTCACAGTTTTTCGGCCTAGGAGGGTCTGGCTGTTCTTGGAGAGCAAGCTAGAGAGGCTTTGTTATGTCTATCTTAGTATAAGAGAACAGCACTTAACAAGCTACAGGAAACTTCAGAGTTACACTAGCAGTGAAAGATTTGAAAAATATAAAAGTTAAAACCTAAGGCATCAATAGAAGTTATGATTCAGGCTACACAAGTAAAAACTACAAATCAGGCTATATAAGTATAGAAAGCTGTGCTTCAGGTTATAGTGATATGCTTCAGGTTATATTGATTAAAAAGTCGTGATTTTGGTTATATTGATATTAGGTTACATAGATGTGGGGGCCCCCTTGGGAAGAGGGGACCCTGAGAGGCACTCCCCAAGTTAGGGAGACACAAGAGGTTTCTCTTACAGGATACCCTGTTCTGTTATGCTGATGTACCCCTGCTCTGCTCCCTCAGTCGGTCCTGCTGGTCCCCCCCAATAGACCTCTGTTCCTCAGTCACCCCCCCTTTATGTCCCCATTGGTTCCCATACCCTAACCCCACCTGTGTACTGCCCCCATGCCCCCTGATGGTTAGTTCCTGATGCTCTCTCCACCCCTACCTCCCCATACTTAACCCTGGACCTTCCTGTGAGTCTTTTGTCTTTGTCCCTGGACTTGTCCATGTGCGTGGCTGGAATAAACATCTCTGTGGACTCAAACAAAGACTCCTCCTGCCTCTTTGCCATTGGCCATATTAGCAGCTGTCCCAGCTTGCTACACATAGATATCTTATAACTCAAGCTATATAAGCACCTTGTAACTTTGACCTAAGTTATATAGACATCACAGCAATGGCCAGATTAATTTGTAGCTGGACTTAAACCTTTCTGACTTCCTTTTTTGCAAAACCTCACAACATCCTTGTAGTCCTCCTGAGTTCTCTGACTTTTTTTGCAGAGGTGATAAACTCTCTTTTTCTCCCTCTTGTTCCAGCCAAATTTCTCTATTCAGTCAGGCCAGTCTCTTCCCTGTCAGCTCTGCATCTACACTGGCATCTGACATAGCATTTCAGTGGGGTCTGTAATGGTGTGTTCATCTGCAATGATGAACCCTGCAGTGGGTATCCTCCTTTGCAATACAGTCTGCTATGGTAATTTAACCTTCAATACTACCTACATCTGCAATGTTATTTGCACTGGGGCGTTGGACACAACAAGTGCTACATATAGCATTCCATATGCAGATAGCATTGCAGATCCTGTCTCACGTGTTGATAGCATTGTACAATTCTGTGGAGACAGCAAAACTTTTACAGGTGTACACATATAGCACACCAGGACACGGCACTGCTTAGACCAAATATACACAAGACCACATCATGTATGGTGTTTGCCCCCCTACACCCACACGTTCCCCTTCTCTGTAGTACCGGAGAGACATCAACCAGTAGGCATTGGAGGGGAGGGGAGGGGAGAATGCTTCTCCTCTGGCCTAGCAGCAGCGGCAGCTGAAATGATCACTAGAACACACTCACAGCCCATACTGTGTTTGTTGCACAGGCCCAGAAGAAATCCATTCATTGCCTCTGATGCTCAACATGGATCTGGCTAAAGCTTTCCCCTACTCTTGCAGAAGAGGATAAGGAGCCACTAACAAACTTCAGTGGAGCCAGTGTTTGTATCTCCAGACCCCACTGGAGAACACACTCTGCACTTGCTTTTTGCACACCACACCTTCAGCAGTGGGCAAACGGATGTGAGCCAAACAATATATAAAACAGAAAAAACAAGGCCAAGCCACTGTTACTTGTCAGCATGTTTCTGCTGTCCTTGTGTTACTAAATCTCCCAACATTGTCAGGATAAATAAAACCCTCCAACACTGTCTTTTCAGTGTTAACAAGTAAGGCATTACTTTATCCTTGGTCTGGAGGCATGTGTATGGCCAACAAAATTCCAACCTCCATACAGATATCTATACAAAACTTTTTCACTTGTTTATACATTGTTAGCAAACAAAGAAATTGGTTCTAAATTATATAACTTTCATTAATTAGTATTCTATCTTCTATTGGCAGTTGATTTCTTGCTTCTTATGCTAATTAGTCCATATTTTTAGGTTTTTTGTATCTTTTTCCTCCAGCAGGGACTTTCCAACACATATGAGTCTTTGTTAGTCTCTTTTTTTATCTTCTGGTTTCTGCAGAAGGTCCTTGTAGTCCATAAATTCTGCATTCTAGATGTCCAGCCTCGACAATACATCTCTCTCTCCCAGGCTTTTTTCATTGAAGCACATCAGAGTTAGTTTAGCAAAATGTAAAGTTTCAGTTATTTTCCCAAGCTCTGTTCCCATAAAAGGAGCATATGATAACTGCTAAATGCTGGCTAAAAGTGAATTAAGACTAACACACTACTAATAATTTACATACTGGTTATGTTTGGGTTTTTTTAATAATTTGAAGTTAACTAAAACCATTAATTTAAAAGTTAGAAAAGTTATATAATTTCCAGCAATTTGGTCTAGGAAATGGAGTAGCCAGAGCACACAGTGTATTTGACTGTAAAAATGAAAATTAAAAAGAAGCAAAAAAGCCTGGAATCAGAGGTTCTAGTTAAAATGACACCTCCTGTCTCAATCCACATAGACTGTGTCCATGTTTTCTTTGTTTGGACAAAGGAGAATGAAAAAAGAAAAATAAAATTAAAAGAGGGCAAGAATATTATTAAGAACAATTTCTATTCCAAGATTAAGTAACTCGTGTCTTGTAGACAGACACTGATGCCATTGCAATTGCTGTTGTAAGTTGTACGTATCATTTCAGACTCCATTTCTTCTGCAGATACCATTATAGACTAAGATTCCATGGCAGAAGGAAATGCCTCTGCAGATGAGTACCCCGATGCAGTTATCATTGCAGATACCATTCATAAGTTCCATCTAAGCTCTGTCTTCCAGCAACCAGGCATGTCATGTGACCATCTGCACAGGTTGAAGACATTCCTCCCACCTGACTCCCAAGGCAGAATGGTGGACAGTCCTTTGAAGGCAAAGGCTGTAACTCCAATGCAGAGGTATGCACCATCTACCCTGGCTACTGCCAGTGCCTCCATCCAGATAGAGCTGCCAAATGGAGAAGCTGCAGTGCGGATCTCTCATTGCAGGAAGTGACTGGATCTTTCTCTAGGGCAGGGACAGGCACCCTACCTGCAAAAGGTGTGCCCAGCTGGAGGACCACCTGTGGCAAGTGGCTGAGAAAGGCAAGAGGCAGTGAGAAGGCTGGATAGTATCAGGGAGTCTGAGAATGAATTCTTTCCCATGAAGGAGAAAGTCTGCTTTTTGCAAGCACAGTTTGCAGTAGACCCACAGCCCCAAGCCAAACAGCAAGAGACTCTGCCATTGACACACACAGAAGGGAAGAGGACCAAGAGAACACACACAGAAGGGAGGAGGACCAGTGTGTAAGAATGGAAATTTGGAGTAGCAAGGACCTGCAGGAAGAACAGTCTTCCCCCAAAACCAGAGGTGGTCTTGCAGAACCTTTCCAGAAGACAGAGGTGCCTATGCAGAACCTTTCACTGGTCTGCAGGAAAGACCCAGCAGAAAAGGCACTGGAGATGAGTAAGGCAGCCCCATCTACTCCCCATGTAACAACCAGTAAGACAGCATAATCTGCTCCCCATATAACAATCCGCACAACTAGGAAGAGGGTGATAGTAGGAGGAGACTCTCTTCTGAGAGATATGGAAGCACTATTTACTGGCCTCCTCCAGCTACTGCTGCACTGTCTAGATTATGCTAGATTATGTTTACTGTGGACTCATGTCAGACATGTCACTGATAGACTACCATGCCTTGTGCAGTCCACCATTACCTGCTGCTGTTGTTTCATGTGGATGCCAGTGACACAATCAAAAGCAGTCTAAGCAGCATCAAGAAGGGTTACAGAGCCCCGCAAGCAGCAGTAACTGCTGACCCTGGAGCACAGGTAGCTTTTTCATCAATCTTCCTGGTCAAAAGGAAGGGGTTTGAAAGAGCCAGTCGAATCTGGGGAATCAACAAATGGTTGATAGGTTATAGACTGGTGCCACAGCCAGGGGCTTAGGTACTTAGACCATTTGACTTGCTTTGAACAACCTAGTCTGCTGGGGGCAGAGGGAGTCCATCTGTCAGAAAAGCCAAAGAGCATCTTCACTCACTGGCTTGCCAAGCTGGAAAAGAGGGCTTTAAACTACAATTGCTGGGTGAGGAGAGCCTCAGTTCATCCCACTCCTATCACAGACAGCAAGAGATGTCCTGAGCCTCAAGGTACCCTAGTCCAGATGGTACCACGTCCAGATGCAAAGGCTTCTCCAGCATCATGGACATAGAGTCATTTTATTACCACCTGAGCCCCTTCTCAGAAGCTGTGTTCAATGCTCCTGCCCATTTCGTCTCCAGAAGCCAATGGAATTGTTTTCTGCAAGTGCTCCTGCAAATCCTAAGGGGAAAACTGGCTTGAGCAGCAGAACAAGCAGGATCCAGTGTAGGCTGCAGTGGGTCACAACCATTTGCTGCTGGGACAACATTTTGCAGGAGAGATGGTGATGTGACAGTACAGCCAAAGTGAGGGCTGTGTGAAAGGACAGGAGACAGTTTTGGACGCTCAGGAAACCACAGCTCCCTTCGCACAGCTGTGGGTGCTGATAGAGGGCTGGGCAGCTCCCTGCTAACACTGTTCCAGAGCACTGCCTGGGCCGTGAGCAGGAGGAGGCAGAGCAGCAGGAGAGCAACCACTGGAGCACTCATCCACAGGTGAGTCACAGTGTTCACAGGGGCCTGATTGCTCATGGAAGCCACATCTGTGCACAGGAAGCTCTTTTCACAATTCATGCTCCTACCCTCCAAATCTAGCAGAGGGCTCAGCTGGTGTTGGGTGAGAGCATAATCAGGGAGATTCTTCCAGGACGTGATTTGACTGGGTTGAGCTGGGTGTGGGTACGATGGGACACAAACACTGCAGAAGCATGGCTTTTACAGTGGTGAGGGCAGCAAGGCTGCCCCAGCAGAGAAGGCATTGCTGTAAAGAGGCCCATGAGTCAGGTTCTCCCCAGTATGGAAGAGAACGAGGTGAGCAAAAGGGCTGAAATGTCACCTGCTGGCCTCCAAGGACAAGATGGCAGTAGGTGTAGAATTCATCCCTCCCTTCCACCATCCCAGGGAGGAGCTGCAGAGCTCAGAATGTGCCAGAGGGTCTGGCAGGGGATGCCAATTCTGCTGCAAATGGTGCTTGCACAGGAAAAAGGCAATATGTAGCTGCATGCTTGCTTGTACCCTCATCCCTTGGTTCTCCCCCTCCAGGCCATGCAGGTCCCTGCCCTGACCCTGGTCACTCTCCTGGCCCTGCTGCCCCCAGCCCAGCCCTGCCCCTCAGAGATGAACAAGGTCAAGGACCTCCTGGAGGTGAACTGCACAGGGCAGGCTCTCCGTGCAGTGCCCCCAGACCTGCCTGCGAACACAGGCATCCTGCTGCTCAGCGACAATAGCCTGGAGTCCCTCTCCACCACTGCCTTCCTGCCCTTTGCCCAGCTTCAGGACATCGAGCTGGCCAACAATGGGCTGGTGGCTCTGCACACAGGGGCCCTGCTGCCGTCCCTGAAGGAGCTGACCCTCTCCCACAACGCACTGGGGGCTCTACCTGTCCTGAAGGGGCTGCCAGCGCTTACC
This sequence comes from Erpornis zantholeuca, assembly GCA_013400515.1. Lineage (NCBI taxonomy): Eukaryota > Metazoa > Chordata > Aves > Passeriformes > Timaliidae > Erpornis > Erpornis zantholeuca. The sequence continues at coordinate 90,339 of VZTN01019187.1, read as the reverse complement.
CACCTGGCTGTGGCCCACAACAACCTGGAAACACTGCCTAAGGAGGCTTTCCGCTCAGTGCCAGAGCTGCAGTACCTGGACTTGCGAGGGAACAAGATGCAGCAGCTGCCCCAGGAAGCCTTTGCAGGGCTGAGGGCACTCAAGGAGTTGGACCTCTCAGACAACCTTCTGAAGGAACTACCCAAGGAGTTGCTGCACGACCTGCAGATGTTGGAGACCCTCTGGCTCTCGGGGAACCAGCTGCAGACCCTGCCCACTGGCTTCTTTCCAAAGGGGCACCTCTTCATGTATGTTTTCCTCACTGAGAACCCCTGGCATTGCAACTGCGACCTGCACTACCTCCAGACCTGGATCCAGCAGAATTCTGATGTCGTTTATCAGCCTGAGCGGGGCCTGGGGGAAACAAAGGTGGAGGTCGCACCCGAGAAGGTACTGTGCCACAACCCTGCTGACCATAGGCAGAAGGCAATCATTCACTTCAAGCTCAACTGCAGCATTGTGGGGGATGTGGAAGAGGAAGAAGGGGATGGATATAATTATGGGGAAGAAATCTCCCCACATCCATTCATCTCTGAAGAGCACACTACCATTCCCTCTGCTGTTACCTCACCACATCTCCCTAGCCTCACTACCAAAAGACCTCCCCTCACCAGACCTTCCTTCAGCACTCCTTGCACCTCCACTCTTTCCCCAAGTGCTTTTCTTGTGATGCTGACAAACATCAGAACACCCAGCACCACCACTCCTGTACCAGCCAGTCCCACCATGACACCCACACAGACCCCCAGCACTGCCACTATTCTCACTGCTGCTACCACCATTACCCTGCAAAAACCTGCCACCCTTGACTCTGCCACCTCACTGCCCACCACTATGAGCAGCAGCCCTGCTAGCACCAGTGGCCGTTTACAAACCACCCTTCCTGCTAGCACTACCTATGCCAGTCTCATGCCAAGCACATTTCCCACCATTTCCACAGCAGTGCCTTCTACTGCCATGCTAGAGACCTCTTCCATTGTCAGAACTCCATCTCCTCCTCTGATGTCGGCCAACACCATGCTTTCCACTCATGCTCCAACACTACCACCTCTCCTGGACACCACACACTTCACCCAACCTGCATGTTCCCTCCTACCTGCTCCTCCTCTCTGCCCATGCTCCATCCCAGAACAGGCTGTACCTGTGCTGCATTTGCAGGCAGGTGGGGAGGGTCCACAGTGGGGGCAGTTGGTGCTGAGACACTGCTGCTTGTTGCACTGGGTGCTCTACCTGGCTTCCTTGGCTCTGCTGGTCCTGACCATGCTGGCTCTAGCAGGTTGGCTGGCATGGATGTGTCTGGTGGGACAGTCCCTGCAGACCCAAGAGGTGCAGTATCCACTGCTGAAATGGAGGGAGTCAACAGGAAGCCCTATGATCCATCTCAGCAGCTTCAAAATCCCCCTCCAGCGCCCCACATTCTGTACAATCAAGGAAGTGGAGTTGTGTCCTGAGGTTACCTACTGCACAATTAAAGATCTGGGGATACAGAGCAGTCCTCCTGCAAGTTCCTTCTTCTGCACCACAAAGGAGTTGTGGGTTCACCGCAGTCCTCTGCACACATCAATCAAGCCTTTCTCCAGGAAGCTGATGGTCACAGACCTTGGCTTCCGGAGGACCCCATCTGCTTACAGCCTGGACAGGGGTGTTGAGGCCATCGGTGATGTCAGAGTGAAATATGCAGGTAACACCATGTAAATGTTTCTGTATACTCAGAGAAAGAGATTGAGAGTCGTAACTCTGCTTCACATGCCTGGTTTTACAAGGGAAAGATCTACTTGCCTAGGGAGAAGCGATCCAGATCCTTGCTTTAGTATTGTCAAACTGCCTGAGGTTTCCAGAGCTAAAATAATTACTTGGGAATTTGGCAGAGGAAGATAATGTCCTAAACTGGTCAGTGATAGTCTGGGGCTGCCACTGCCTGGTTTTGGGGTGAGTGAGGGCAAGCAGAACTTATATTGTGCTCTCTCACAACTGCTTCTGTTCAAATGATGCACACAAAGATGCGATACACTTTCCACTCAGTGCTAGGTTCTTAATCACATAATAAACATTCTGTGCCTGAATTTCAAAGAGTTGCTGGTTTAATTTCATTGGACCTGCCATAGTCCTGGCAGGGCACAGTGAAAGAGAAATTTGTCTTCAGTATTTGGAATAGTGAAGACAGGGGAGAAAAGTCCATGGAATCCCAGAATCCTAGAATATCGAGTTGGCGGGGACCCCTGAGGATCAAGTCCAACTCCTGCCCCTGCACAGATGCCCCAACAATCCCACCCTGTGCCTGAGAGCATTGTCTAAATGCTCCTGGAGCTCTGGCAGCCTTGGAGCTGTGACCATTCCCTGAGGAGACTGTTCAGTGCCTGACCACCCTCTGGGGAAAGAACTTTTTCCTAATATTACTCCATTGGGATGCCTCTATGACACAGCTCCAGCCATATCTGGGGTCCTGTCTCTGGTCCCAGAGAGCAGAGATCAGAGCTGGCCCTCTGCCTCCCTTCAGGGGAGGTCTCCCCTCTATGTCCTCCAGGCTGAATAAGTCAAGTGCCCTCAACTGCTACTCATACCCTTCCCCTCTAGACTCTTCCCCATCTCTGCAGCCTCCTTTGCATACTTTTTAATAGCTTTAGATCCTTCTTGTATTTTGGCATCCAAAACTGCACACTTATACTCCTATTCCTGACTTTTGCCCCAAATGAGTGATTCTTCCCTGTGGTACTGAATCACATGGGAAAAGCATCCCACTGGCAGGTAATAAGGAAAGTACAAGTGTTGATGTCTCTGCATGACCCATTATGGGATGGCTGGATATGCGGGAGTAGGGTGGGAGGATTTGAAGGGCAACAGATGTGATTTATAAGGGATTACACTAGGACAAAGCACTCAGGAGCTGGCCAAACTTTGTGACCACCTGTCTAGATGTCACTCAGACCTTTTGGGAGGTGTGAGAAGCAGATAACAGTCACCATTGGTGGGGGTTGAATGGCTCACCCTAGCACTGGAGCATAAATGCAGCAGCTGGATCCTATTAAGCACTTTTCCAGCCTGAAATGCAGTTCCAGTTCTAATTGCCCCAAATGTATTGTCAAACTGCTGTGAGTGAGCATGGCCTTCTGCCAGATTAACTACTGGGTTCACAGGTGGGAATGTGTGCCTGTGCTTGGCCAGCATGAGTGTGTCTGCTGGTGAAGGTCTGGTGTACAAGTGTGTCCATGGACATGCACGTACTGTGTTTGTAAGCAGGCACTTGTCTGTCTGTTGGTGCTTGTCCTCTTACCACACCATCCTCTCTATCCCTGTTTCCTGGGACAACAATGAGGCAAGCAGCTCTAGTGCTGGCACAGTCTGAAGGTCCCAACTGTAGGGGACAGACAGCTGGGGAGCAGAGCTGTGAAAAAAGATCTGTGTATCTTGGTGGACACAAAGGTAAACAAGGTCCAGAAGTGCACCTGGCAGCAAAGGGAGGGCAACAAAACCTGGACTGGATTAACAGGGAGAGGACCAGCAGGCCAAGGGAAGTGATTGTCCCCTTTTCCTCAGAACTCATTAGACTACAATTTTTCACCTTCTTCTACATATCTGAAGCCACCCGGTTCCCTCCCCACAGGCACCCCAGTATTTCTCAGAATCCCATTACATTTGACTCTCCTTGCAACTTCTCCCTGGAATTCTCCCACCTCTCCACACAAGCACTCCAGGTCACTCCAGGAATCCAAGACCTCTCAAAACCACCTAGGAACCCCAAGTCCCCAGAACCCTCTATCATACTCTACCTCTATCTACCCTGCCATCAACCCCCCCAAATCCTGGCACCCCCAAGCCTGTATTCCCTCAGGATCCCCTATGCACCCCAAGATCCCTCTCAGTCCTGAGGCACACACATACGCCCTCGTGCCCAGTGAACACAGGCACACAGAGCCCCCGTGCCCAGCACCCACCCAGGACACCCAAGTCACTGCTCTCCTGCTCTCCTCCTGTTCCTTGTGAGAAGCACCTGGATGTCTGGGCTCCCCACCAGAAACAACAAGACCCAGACAGACAGTTCAGGAAGCATTTTTATTCAGCCCAGGTTTGGTGGGAAATTAGGGGATTCCCAGCTCCCAGTGAAGGGTTCAGACAAAGGGGATTGAGTATTCCTGAAGGCACAGTGCTACAGTGCAGGGAATCTTAATGTTCCACAGGTTCACAACAGTCTAGGTCATGTACCCTGAGGCTGAAGGGTGGAAACCGCAGAAGGAACCCACTCTGGGAGAGGGATCTGGACACTTTTGTCCCATAGAGGTACGCATGGATGCTACCTGGGTATCCCAGTGTGGGGTGCTGAGTTTTTAATCTAAGTATTTTTGGGAGTTTCAGTTGATCTCAAGGTGTCCTTAAGGCAGCTGGGGCCACGCAAGGCAGAGGGTACAGTGAGAACACAGGCTTGTAGGTCAGTATAGGCATGGGGCAAGGTGCCCCGGGTGATCCAGCGCCGGGTACCTGGCTGGTAGGCATGGATCAAGTGCGTGTCCTGGTAGGTCTCATGACTGTACCCTCCTAGTACAAGCAGTTCCCCTCCCAGTACAGCTGCACCCCCAACTACATGTGCACGGGGCAGGGGGCTGAGGAGGACCCAGATGTTCTGCTTGGGGCTGTAGACCTCAAAAGTCAGCTGGTCCCTGTAGCCAGTCTGCCCAGCCCGCTGACATAGGCCCCCGGCCACATAGAGCTGCCCGCCCGCCTCCTCCATGATGTGGCCAGCTCGCTGGCCATTCATGGGGGCCAGGAGGGTGACAGGTGCACCCGGGACATAGCGGAGCAAGGATGCCTGACACTGGTATGCTTCATCACACCCACCCGACACGTAGAGCTCACCATCCAGGGCACATGCCGCATGCCCACACAGAGCCATTGGCAGGGGCTGGCACCTCCTAAGCAAGGAGAGAGGGAGGGTGAAGGACACGTTAAGCAGGGCTGTCCTGCAGTGATTGACTACCCAGGGGTTCCCTGGTGTGCCATGGCTTCATTGACCACTCAGCAGGGAACACTTGCCAACACCCAATGAGCTCCAGTGGACAACATCAGTTGACACAGAATGGATACCCCAGGGGCATCACTGTTCAACACTTTGTAGTCACCACACCATTGGTCACTCACAGTGGGCTCCCTCAATGGACAATATTAACCATCACCCCATGAACATTCTGCCAATGAGAGGAATCAAACTACTTGTCTCATGGGCAGATGGCCAACAAGACCCACAATGAACACGCTACTGGTCAGAAACTCATTTGCCATCCACTAGGAAACACTGGCCAACACCCAGTCCCCAAGGGACATGGTTGTTCAACACCCAGTAGACCTCTCCCAAATACCACTGCAGGTCCATCCTCCACTGGAGGCTTAGTGACCCAAAGCACTCAGTAGGCACCTTGGCCAAGGCAAGGGGCTGTGACAGAAAAGGGAAACTAGCCATCTGCTGGAGGAGCCTCACCTCCAGGTGTCATTGCCTAGGTCGTAGCACTCCACAGTATCTGTGCAGAAGAGCTCCCCTGAGGTGCCCCCCAGGGCATAGATGAAATTCCCAAGTGCCACAGCAGCGAAGTAGCTCCGTCCACATGTCATACTGGCCAGACGTTCCCAGGAATCATCCATAGGATGGTACCTGGGTTTGAGAGGAAAAGGGGCAAAGAGAGTACCTGTTACCTACAATATCATGAGCTGATGTTGGCACCGCTGAGGGCAACAACCCACCTACAAACTGCCAGCCCCAGAATGCCTTGGGGTCACATGGTCACCTTGCATGTGAATATCCTCACCTTCTGGAAAATACCAAAGCCATAATGACCTGGGGCATCTCCAGATAGAAGCCTCCCACTCCTACTCCCAAAAAAGCCTGTAACACCTCAGAGTAAGAGAGGACCTCTGAGTCCTACATCCAATCCATTCCAGAATGTCTTGGGGCCACTTGACCAGCTGCAATGCCATAGCATCTTGGATCCTCGGGGCAGGTCTAGCTCTATGAACACCTCCTCTGATCCCATGATGTCCCGGTGCCACATGGAAACTCTAAGTCCTCTGTAGCTCTCACCTGTAGACACTGGCCAGGGTGTCATGGACCCCATAGTAGTGCTTTCCACCCAGGACGTAGAGGTTGTTGCCCACCACAGTTACAGCATGACGGAAGCGTGGGCCATCAGGAAACTGTCCCAGTGCCCGCCACTCAACCTGCTTCACCAGCCCCACAGCACTGAGGTAGCGGTCTGCAAACCAGAGGTGTCTGCTGGGCTTCCGGGCAGCCAGGTTGCCCTTTACTTTGTCTCCACCACAAACCACCAACACCTCTTGCAAGGAACGTACCCGGCATGGCAGCTGGGCCATGGGGGCAAAACTTGCTACCATGAGCTCATGAAGGACCTTTGGGTCAGCCACCCCTGCAGTCACAGATGGGACCTTCTTCAGCTCCAGGCTGGACATGAGGGCAAAGCGAACAGATGACAGAATCTCTTTGGCTAGATCCTCCTGGCCATCTCCATTGGCCATAAGCCACCGCGATGCTGCTTCCAAGGCTTCCAGTTCGTGGAGGACATTGAGACCATCAGAGCGGAGGAGGCGGATGAGAAGGTGTGCAGGAAGATCCAAGAAGGCTGGTGTAACCACCACACAGGGGAAGGTGGCCAAGATGTAGTTCTCTGCTACATGGACCACCTCATCCAGACCATAGGCTACAGCAAAGGCCAGCACGTCAGGGCCAGTTTCTGGGGTCAGGCCACGGGTGAAAACATCCAGGCAGAGAGTGAGGAGCCCCCAGGCCTGGTAGCGCAGGGAGGTCTCAGCTGCCTCCAAAACCGTAGGCCATGGCCCTGCTACAGCCCCTGTGTAGGCAAAGGAGAGGAGGAGACGCAGCTCGGCTGGGGACAGCCCCGTGACCAGTGGCTTCGAAGGGTCGTGGGTGGCCTCCCGCATGGGGCAGGTGAAAAGGGCCCGGAAGAAGTCACAGGAGCAGCTCAGGGCAAGTCGCTGAACTAGGAGGAAGGAGAAATAATGGAGGGAGGCAGTAGGGGACCCTCTGCACTGTACAGTCCCCAGAACTCAAGTGTCCTGGCCCCGTGCCTATCAAAGCCTCAGCTCTACCAAAGGGAGCAGCCCTGTGGGCACCTCTAGAGCCTGATCTTCATCTGGAGATGCAGCCTTATCATCCCCACCAGAGGACTTGGCTGTCCCAGAGTGCCCTGTCCCATTCCTCAGCCCCTCATGGAGGACCCCCACTCCCTGCTCACCTGGGATGACCTCGTTCCCTGCCTGGAGCTGGAGGTCACAGCCCACACCGTTGGCATGGAGGTGCTCCATGGCTCTTAGCGTCTCCCATTGCTCCTCCAGGGGCTCAGAACCTTCTCCCTGGTGGTCAATCTCCAGATGCAGGGCACAGGCGGCCACCAGCCGGGGGGCACCCAGGGCCCGGGCAGCCTCCTCCACCTCTTTTGCCCGGCCATGGGGCACAATTCCCCCATAGGCAAAGGTGAGCACAGCCCGCCAGCCCCACAGCGTGGCCCCAGGTGGCAGGGGGACATGTGGTGGGGGATCTTGGTGGAGTTGTCTGGTCCTGCCCTCCAGGAAGCGGTGGAAGAAGGAGCTGATGGAGGCTAGGACCACAGCATGGGCCATATCACTCTCTGGGCCCACGGCCACATCCACCAGTTGTCCTGTGGTGCGGAGCTGGTCAGCCACGGCCAGGAAGTGTCCAGCATGAGCCTCATCCCGCAGGCTCCACTGGTCTGGGGCTGGCCCCTCTGCAACCCACATGTTGCCTGTGGGAACACATGGAGTAGGGTGTCAGGGTGCTATCTCCACAGCTGGAGCTTCTGGCCCATGGCAGGAGTACTGGCTCGGAATATGGGGTCTTGCTACTGGCACTGCTACATAGCAGAGCCACTGGATGCATCACCAAAGCCTCGACCCCACAGCCAGGACCACCAGGCTCTGCTACTGCTCCATTACTGCATTTTATGCCTCTTGGCAAAACCACAGCTCCATAGGTGAAAATAGCAGCCCATTTCACTGCCCCATAGCTGAGCCTGATCCCCTCACCTGCCTCATCTCTGAACCCTTTAGCATGAAGCTACTGACCCAAAGCCCTGTAGCTCAGGCCACTGTCACCCCTCAGACCTTTAGTCCTATAGCACACACAACCAAGCCCTTCCTCCCCATTAGCTGAAACTGCTGATGGTTCAACAGCAATCAAGACGCTGGGCCACAGTGAAGCGCCTGTCACACCTGCTCGGTGCATGGCAGTGCCTGCTGTGCACTGCCTGTTGTGTGTCATGCTGCCTGTCACACATTGTGATGCATTATCCTGCTAGTTGTCTGCAATGTTGCATGTCATGCTCCCCTGCACCACGTACTGTCGAGGCATGCTGACCCTCATGACATTGTTGCCACCCCTTGCCCCCGCCGTGTTGCCGTTCGCGCGGTGTGCGTTCCTCGCTCAGGCCATGCGCTTTGCAGCCCAGTGAAGCGCTTGCTGTGTGCCTGACCTGCATTCCTGCATGGCCTGTCACGCTGTGCCGTGCACTTGTCCCCCTTACCGCCTGCTGCTGCTCCACGGAACTCCTGTGACCCTCTAGGAATGTGCCCGGGTAATTATAGACCAGACAAGACACGTGGCCCCAGCCAGGAACTGGGAGAGGCTCAGGCAGAGGGAGGTCCAAGGCCCCAGAGTCCCCAGGATGGGGCAGTGGGGTCACTGAATTCTCTGAGGACAGGCAGCAGGGCCAGCTGAAGCTGACAGGAGCTTCTGTAAACCCTGTAGACCCTGGGCAGGTCCTGCTGGGGATCCCTGGCCCCTTGAGCCCCTCTCTAAATTTGGTTCTTCTCCAGAGCCCAGGGTGAAGCAGAGCCCCCTCCCAAGTCCTTGGGTAGGAGACAAACGATCCCCTTCCCCCCACCCCCATGAGGGGGTGTGACAGGTCTACCATCACCTGCTATGCTCCAGAGCTGCAGCCCAGCCCCACTGACTCCCAAAGATCTGGGCGTCTCAGCCCCAGGAGCGTGAGGACACCAGCCCCTCGACCCAGCCTCAAGTGCCTCCAGGACCACCCTGCACACACCCAGGACCCCACTGGCTCACTGAGCACATACCAGAGCAACACAGGCTGCCATGGCTGTGACTGTGTCCCTGTATCACTGTCCCTCCCTCTGCTGTCCTCTGGTGCTCCAATCTCCTTGTCTTGTCCCCTCCCCTCACACCCTATGTTCCCCTCTCCCACACACCTGTGTCCCCCATACCCACATTCCCTGTCTGTAACTCATGCACCCATTCCCTAATGTCCCTTTTCTGTACCGCAGTGTTCCCACACATCCCCAAAGATGTTTTCACATCCTCTACAAGTCCATTTTTCAGCACTTACCTATCCTCCTTGTGAGATTTTTTTTCTATCTAGTTAGAATTTCCCCATCTTGTTATTTCCCACCATTCACTGCACACCTGAGCCTGCACTTTCTGTAGCCACTAAGTTGTGAATAAGTGCTATTAGATCAAATCTTGACCTCTTCTCCAGGCAAAACAATGCAGTTCTCATCTCTCTTTGTGCATCCTGTGCCTCCATGCTCTCCACTTCTTTAGTGGGTTAGTGGGACACACTTCAGTTGGTTCACAGAAAATTCAACCAGACATAGCTATAAGCAGCCTGCTCCAGTTCTCAGCTGGCATTCAGGGGTCCCTTCCATCTTCAGATATTCCTCAATTTCAACCCCAAAGCACTTAGTTCTAGACTTCCTGAAATGCTTTTTTGGAGAAAGACCCCAGGCTCCCAAACACCTTCTTGTGGGCAAACCACAACTTCTTCCCTACCTCACCTTCTCCATCTTCAGCTCAGAGCCAAGCACTTCTTCAGAAGCTTTGGCTCCAGACCCTCACTGATGGGTTTAGTGCAGTGTAATCCCAGTCCTTGTCAAGAAGCCCCACAGGGCACACTCAACTACATGCTTGTGTACACAATGTTGAGACACGGAGGCAAAGCAACTTGAGCACAGAAATCGCAGCTGGACCAGAAGATGCCACTTCCCCTTCAGCAGCTCCAGCTTTCTGCATCTCAGCCCAAATGCCAGGAACAGCTGCACGACACCACAACGTTGTGACAGCTGCTGATTGGATCGAATCTTTATTACACAATGTTCTAAGTACATACAGCATTTGGAAGCCAGCTCACAGGGGGGAAAGGTGACATTTACAGCTTGGGAGGTCCCGTCAGCCTCCAGCCCTCCTTGTTACCGATCTTCATGAGAGCTGCAGTGATTCCGAGCCCCAGACATGCTGTGGTGCCAGTGAGGTAACTGTGGGCTGAAGAAAACACATCAAACCAGAAAACACCCATTAAGGCACATTAAGTCCTGTGCAGAAGATCTCAATAGACATTTTTCATAAGTCCCTTGACCATCGGCAACATTGTCTGGCCAGAGGAATCAGAACCAAGTGGCGTTTTTATAAAATTGAGTTCTCATGCTTTTAGCTTGCAATTTGAACTATCAATTTCAATAATCCACTGCCCCATCCCCTTAAGTGGGCAATCTTAAATGGCTCATTTGAATGACAAAAATAACAATCACTGCTTTGAACTCTTAGAAGCTCAGCAACTAGGACAAGGAAAGATTAATACTCTTTCACCACAACTACAACTTAAACAAATGCCTCACTTCTTTCAGTTCGAGGATGAATGTCTACTACAGAAAATGGAGCTGTGTCAGTATCTGCAGGAGCTGCTTAAGCCTTACAAGGGGCTATATGAGCAACAGAAGCAGGACACAGCTTGTCCCTCAGATTATGTGAAGAATTCACAAGGCAGATATTAGATTGTACTTCCTGTCTAAAATAAATCTCAATTCTTGCCAAGAGAACACGGAATTCCACAACTGTATTTTTCCTGTCCTGCAATTTTAAGGCATAACTGGTAGCTCTTACTGGAAGTACTGAGTCAGCTCTCCTTTCATTCTGTGTATCACTTCATAGTCCCTTTGGTGTCCTCCCCCCGCATAGCTATATTTATTTTAGCAGGCCCATGCAATGCCAATGAAACTGGTATGAATAGAGGCTGAGATGAATCTTTACCAGAGAAGCCTGGCATCAACATTCTTTAATATTTTTTCCCAACAGAAAAGTTCCTAAAACCAGCAAGGGCACATTTCAATGCAGTCATTGTCCACAGTTACCTCTCACTCCCAAGACAGCTCCTGCTGCGCAGCCGCCTATGAAATAATTCAAAGGATCCTCTGGTTCTTCCCGGACTTGGGCACTGAGGCAGGTACTTAGGCCAAACACAGCTCCCAGTGTAGCTGTAAAGAAGTAAAAAAACAAAACGAAAATCCTCAAGAACCAGAGAATTCACACTGAGCATGATTTTGATATTCACAGTGGCTGCAGTGGAAAGCCAGGGACATCCTATCCCAGCTGCTACAGTGAGAGTCAGCATCACCCAGTCCCACCCAGCTTCCCTGGGTTTCTGCCCCTGCACCGTGTGGATCCTGCTCAGCTGTGAGCTGGACCCTCAGAGCACCCCAGACCCACTGCTGCCAAACAGCACTGCATCCTGCCGGCCTGTCGGCGCCGGCCTCACAGCCCTGCCCACGCGGCCATGGGGCAGCCCCTGGCAGCCAGGGCTACTGGAGGGGAGCAGAGGTGTCTGTGCAGCCACCTCCCAGCTTTGGCTGGACTCTGCACTGTAACTCAGCCCTCAAGTCCCTGTGAACCCACCTCACAGCACCAGGCAGAGCAACAACCCCAAGGGCTCTGCTCTCCCTGCAGACTGCTAGTCCTGACACTTTCCTCCTCTGCCTGCCTGGGGCTCACAATGATTTCTGGATAATAGAAAAATTAATTTGGTATGTAAATTACTCTTGTTGTAAACTGATTTTGAAATTAAATTAAGAATTTTCAATTCTTAATTCCATTCTAAGAAACAGCAAAGTAGAAGCATCCTGTCCACTGAATTCTACACCTCATCCCACAAGACCCTACACTGATATAATTGCAAACTTTGGCAAAGACTTGTGTCAGGAAAAGCTGGGTTTGTATCTAATACAGACTCTTGATCACGAAATGTGAAACTGTCTACCAGGCACCATCTTCAGATTTTTATTCATCTGTCTTGGGAACAACAAAAAAGTCCAGGATAAAAATTTTCAATCCCTATATAAAACCAGCAGCTCCTGTTACAAACCTGTGCAGTTTTTCAGCAGAAAATGAATTATGCTGATCCCAAAATCAATTGAAAAGAGCACTGAAGAAACAAAACACCCAGACTTATGACTGCATTTCTGCTTTCCTGCTCTCCCTGCTTTGCACCAAGCTTTGGCAAAGCACACAGCTTGAGGCCATAAGGTGTGGTCTCAGAACGGCTGACAGGATAAACCCTTCCTCAGGTGTGAAACTGGTAAGAGCACCCAATATGCCTGTTTACGACTAAGGGATTTATTGAAATCATAGCTGATTACATGATCCAGTCCTTTCATAACTACCTCAGCTCATTAAAGGAGATGCCAGACCCTGGTTTAGAGTCAAACTACTCAAAAATGCAGACCTGGACGGACTGTGCCCCAGCTCAGAGCACTCAGGAAAGGCACAAGCCATTGAATTAGACTGAAAACCAAGAGTCTGCTAAAAGGAAAACTGCACTTGACAAGGGGCTGAGGGAGCTTCAACCATGCAGCCCCCTCAGCTCCCCGCTCCTCTCTTCAGCATTCACTTTCTCTTCTAAAGACAATTTAAGACAAATGCATGGTTTCTCCTTGTCCATAAAACATAAAGGGAAAAACCGCACGTTTATTTTCCTTTTGCCACCAAAAACATTGCATAGTTCTTTAGCAAATGCAGTTTATTAAATACAATGCCTAAACATATTAAGTAAAAAAAATAATTTGCTTGTACTGTATTGTTGCCCACAAACTGGGTATTCTGGAAATACAGAAAAACAAACTAAACCAAACCAAAACCCAAAGTACCTTTTACTCTAGATTGCAAAAAAATGACCTGAAAATCAAGGATATGTCTTTCCATTTCAGTGTTCTGGCTCTTGGCCAAACAACGACCCAGGGGCAGTGGAGGAGAGAACCACCGAAACCGTGCAGGGGCAGAGCAAGGGCAGAGGCGAGGCCGCCGCCCCCGCGGTGTGCGGAGTCCCAGCCTACAGTCACACTGCCAAGGGTCCCGGCCCCTCACCCACGGTGACACTGCCGGGAGTCCCGGCCCTTACCCATGGTGACACTGTCCGCCGCCGCCGTCTGCAGCGCGGCCAGAGCCGAGCCGGGCCGCAGCAGGATGATGCGGTACGCCGCCCCGACCAGGCCTGCAACACAGCACCGCGCGTCATTGCCCGGGCCCCGCTCGGCCGCCCCCCAGTGCGCCCCGT
>VZTN01019187.1:58164-76606 GCA_013400515.1 Erpornis zantholeuca | reverse complement strand
CTGCCCGCGCACACCCTGCCCGCGCACACCCGTGCCCGCGCACACTCTGCCCGCGCACACCCTGCCCGCGCACACCCGTGCCCGCGCACACCCGTACAGTCACTTTCCTAAAGGATTTCTACCTCCTGTTCGCAGTTGCCCCAGCCGCAGCTCTCAGGCTCTTTGCCTGAACCCGGGGCTTTGACCCTGCTGGCTGCTCGCGAGGTGAGGAGGTGGCTGCGGCTTTGTTTCGTTGTGGGTGTTTTGCATTTTGTGGGGGAGGCCTTTTTTGTGTTTGGCGTGGGTTTTTTTGATAGTCTAGAACTCTTACTTAATGGCGCTTGAAGTGTTTTTAATGAAATTTCAAGGATTCTAATTCTCTTGTCTGTGTCCATACTGCCGTATGGCCCTGTTTCCCTCTGAAATAAGAAAGATGCTTTGACACGGGCTATAGGGACGCTGTATACATTTATTTTTCCAGTTGTTCATAGTATGCTAATAAAAACACAACTCTCTACTGTGCCTTCTCGGTGACATGCAGAAAATCACGCTCTGAAAAGCCAGCGTCCATAAAAGAGACAGAGGAGTCCTGCAACTTTATTCCAATAAAGGGAGACAGTCCAAGGGGCACAGCCCGCGGGGCTTTGGAGGGCGCAGCCTCCTTTTAGCCCAAACTCCCGGCCGCGTCTTGCCCTCTTCCTTTCCCCAGTGGCTGAGGTACCAGGAGGGTGCAGCCTTCCTGAACCGCCTATCACATATCCCCCTTGGACCTGTCATTTTACCCCAAAGTTCAGAAGTTCAGGCTGGTGCAAATGCAGCTGTCTGTTTGAGGAGCCAAGCTGCCCGGGCTCTGTAACAAACCTGCTGCTTGAAGGCAGTAGAGACATTAAGGCCCATTTCAAAGACGTTAACACCCACACCCTCACCCATCGGATTGTTTGTAAAGACATTAGCACGCATCTTCCCTATCAATTCCTCCTCTTCTTAATTTTCAATCTGACTTTACAAACTCCAATTATTATTAACCTTTTTTAACAACCTGGCGTGGTATACAGATTAACATTTGAAAGACTCCCTCCCAATTTTGCCCCTGCACCAGATGTGGCAAGCAAATACAGAGAAACAGAGAATACAGTAAATACAGAGAATAAAGTAGACAACAACAGTTCATATTAGCCCATTAGTCACTAGAGGTCCTTGTAGATGATCTGTGGCTGCTGATAGCTGAGGTCTCCCATTCTTTTCCTCCTGCTGAGAAGTCCAAATCGCTGGGGTTTAAGAGACCTTCACCCGAGTATCATGGGTCACCCCAGCTGTCCTGACTGCTGTTCCTGCAGTTGTGGTTGGATGTTATGAACGGCAAAGTCCAAAGGCAGTGCTAACCAGGCTTCCTGTCAAAGAGATTACACGAGACACAGTATTCTGGCTACATACTGGTTTAAATATACATCTTCAACCTCCTTGCCACATTGAAAATTAATTCAAGGGGGAATGATTTCCTTGGGGTTTGTCTCTTATTCTTGCCAAAGCTAATGGCAAAAGCCGTTACCATGGCATCTTAGTTTCTGTCACCAGCTTCAAAGGTGTTTCTTTATTTGTCCATTCATCCTTTTACTTGGCCTGAATTCTGAGGGTGCCAGGAGGTATGGAGGTCCCACTGAATTCTCAAAGCAGCCGTAATCCCTTGAAGGATCCCGCTGTGAAATGAATTCCTCCATCCGAGTCCACTGCCTCCACAATCACATATCCTGGAATTATTTGTTCCAAAAATACTTTGATAGCTGATGCAATAGCTGCTGATGTGACCAGGAACACTTCTGGCCACTGTGCCAGCCGGCATTCCACTACCAGAGTGTGAAAAACGACATTCACTCCTGGTAAAATTTTAAAAGGTTTATTAGGGGTTTAATAAAAAGGACAATGGTGTTATAAATTATTTCAGGCTAAGTCAGCTGAAATAGCTTTCAATCAAAGTTTTATTATGTGTTCGTGAGAAAACACAAGCAAGCAAACAGCATTGGGTGATCAGGCCAAGCTGGGTGCATGGGGAGTCCCCGCTCCAACCAACACGCACACCAAATGCAATTCCAGCTAGGTTTTTCTGGATCTTATTTTGGCTGACTTGACATGTTCCATTGCACCTGTGCAGGTTCCATTCTCGCTGACATGCCAGATCTTTTTTGGGTCTTCATCAGGTGGTCTTTGCTGACATATCAAGTCTTGGGTCTCTGTCTGGTGGTCCTTGCTGACACATCAGGCCTTGGGTCTCTGTCTGGAGGTCTTTGCTGACTGATCCCTCCTTGTCTTCACTGGGTCCTCTTTTTTCCGCACGTACGCACCTTAGGCAAGCATTTTCTAATATTTTAGTTTCCTTATTCCATATGTTAAGCTTCTATTTTCACCAACAGCTCTAACCATGAAGTCTCTAAATTCTACTGCGTCAACTAAAACTTCCAACTAGGGCCTCTCTTGCCATGCCTTACTTGGCCCCTCAAGTCTTACACAATATTGCAGAAATTTTTGCAACCAACATAATTTCTTTTATTCTCTTATCCCATTTGACACGAATCACATATATATGTATATTACAATAGGAGACAGAAATAAAGCAAAGAGTTAATATGACCAGGTGCTTGGCATGATGCCAGAGGCACACCTTAGCTACCAAACCTCTTCTGTTAAATGCCCAAGTCTTATACATTTTCATAGATCTCTATGCATCATTCAAATATTCCTTTTTTGGTGTCCCTTGGGTTTCAAGTCTCCCCATTCCGGTCTCTGCTTCCTTTTCGCAGATCTGTTTAAAAGTTGATAATCCAGTTCTGCTGACTGATGTTTTTCAGTTATCCTGTTTTCCACATTCAGATCAATATCTTCTCCCTTCCAGAAGTCTTAGGTATGTGTGGTTATCTAGCCAGATACCTCAGGAATGCTGGACTTCCTTGCTTTTTTGTTAGTTACATGAGAAAAGACATTCTACATACCATGATAAAATCCTAAGAAGTCACACTACTAAAAAGGTTATATCCATGCAATTAAGTTTTCTAACATTATACATATGACATTCATTTTTAATATTTGCAAAAAGCCAATAATACAGTACATACTTATAACACCCAGCATCCTTGGAAAGGATGTATAGCCCGAGGTCACCCTCCTGCCTTGCAATCTCCTCTGTAGCCTGGCTATTAACTTTAGCCAGGCACCCCTCAGTAACTCATTTTGCTAAAACAAAGAGACCTAAGGCAGTACATCTTGAGGAAGGCTTCTGCCAATCCTTGAGAGCCACAAGGATTCCCCATTGTTTTAATATTTGCAGGGTCAAAGCTCCTGGCATCCACTTTACAGTCTGTCCTTCCTAAATCAATTCTCCCCTCGTTCTTCTGCCCCACTGCCTTTAATTATCTCCAGCTCCTCTGGTGGAAAAGACAGCACCACTCCCCCCTGCCCCCGGCATGGTTGAGCCACAGGGAGCAAAAGTCTCTGGCAAAAGAGACCTCTGGCAAAAGTGCTGCTTTCCGAACATCTCCATTGGCCAGAGGATTACCTATTGTCTCTTCCGAGTGCCCTGCCTGATGTCCCTCACATGTATTTTTTCTACCTCTTTTGGGAAATTCACTCCAACAGGCGAGTAACTGAGCTCTCGTGAGCGAACATTTTTCCCTGCAGGTTAATAAACCTCTTTCTTCCCACATTTCCAAACACATGTACCACGCCACATGCATACTTTGAATCGGTAAATGTATTCACCATCTTTCCTTGGTACAGTTTGCAGCCTTTTATTAAGGCATACAATTCTGTGGTCTGTGCTGACCATGTGCATGGTAGCTTCCCTTGCAATTCCCTTCTTTTTACTATAGTATATATAGTAACTTGTTTTCTTCCTATTACTCTTGAAGACTCATCACCTTTCTGTCATTTGGCCAAGGGGCATCCTGTAAATCTGTTACCTGGATACAGTCATGAGCCTCCTTTCAAGCTCCTTCCTTGGGACCAGTTAAACAGGAGGATGGGTTAACCCTTCCCCACTTCTCAATTCTAAATCCTCCTGTTCCATTAAAGAGGTTTCATACTATAACAGTGGAGTGCTGGTCATCCACTTAGAACTTGATGCCAGACTTAAACAATCCTGCCATCAGTTACCATCAAAGCCATGGCTGCACAATTCTGCACACAGTTACCTTTAGAGCAAACAACGGGGCCACCCCCTCGCCAACGGGTCAAATATTTTAGCATTAGAATTCCTTTGACACAGCACTGTTTAGCATCCACATACAATTCAAATTCCTTTTCTAAGTCTGGCTAAAGTTTTGCTGTCTTTCTGGTGTCCTTACCACAACACTGGGGCCGTCTAGGTTTAAAAAGTCACGGAATAGTCCAGGTCTTGCCATACTCTATTAATCCTAAAATTTTTCACAGCTCCCCTTCAGCCCTGGGCAACAGCATGTCCAAGATTCTCTGGACCCCCTCTGGGCCAACACAAGCCTTCAGTCAAAATATTCCCCAAACATTCAATCTTTATGTCCACCACCTGTGCCTTACCTTTAGGCACTCCAAGCCCCACTCCAGCCAGAAAACCACAGTGGCTTCCCCTACTACCTCCTCCTATTCTCCCAATAGGAGTAAGTCCTTCACATACTACAAATAACGTAATTCCTAGAGATGGAGTAAATTTGGTTAATAGCTTGACCAAATAGTGTCTTCTCCTTCTTGTTCCCGCTCAAAGGCAAAATACTGTTTACTATGCTCTGTAAGTGGGCATCTCCAGAAAGTGTCTTTTAAATCAAGTCCTGAATAGTAGCAGCATGAGGAGTGAACCTGGTTCAAGACGATATAAGGATCTGGGACTGTGGAGGAGTGCCTGGGTTTCATTTATTCTTAGGTCCTGCACCATAACTGGCAGGGTAGGAGTGTTATAAGGAGACATACATGGCTCCAAAAGACCCACCTTTAACAGGGACTCAGCAATAGGCTGCAACTCCTCCTTCCTTCCTTCCTTCCTTCCTTCCTTCCTTCCTGGGTATTGCTTTTTAGACACCACTTGTCCTGATTGCCTTGGAATAATCTGGAGAGGCTCACATATCCACTTTTCCATCTTCCTCTGGGACTGCCCACACTTCTGGATTCACTTTGGCATAAGCTTTATCAAATAATTTACACAGTGTCACAACAGTGCTAGCCTCCCCATCACGCCCACAACACTAACTCACATTCCCAGCTCAGTCATCAAATTCCCTCCTAGCAAACCACAATGACAACTAGGAACAAACAGAAACTCATGCATTTCCAACCCATCTCCCACATTCACAAATAGCAGTTGAATAAAATGCACCTGCTCATCTTTCCCACTTATCAAAATAAGACTTGGACAATTGTCCCCCTTTGGCATAAAATTCAAAGCAGACAGAGAGGCTCCCATGTCTACTAGGAAACACACTTCTCCCTCCAGCAAGGGCTCCAGTGTGGTGAGGCCTTGGTACAATAGAAGATCTGAATCGCCCCAAACCGGGCCAGGAAACACTTCAGAGACAGAGTCAGAGATGTGGGTATTTGCTTTATTCGGCGCTGGGTGTGTGGGGATCGCTCCTCCAGACACACACCTGTGCTCTCTACAACACAGTATTTATGGGTTAAATTATGAATATTCATCACATTCTTTGGGACAGGTGTGGTTATACAAATTATTTCTCGGCAGTCACTAATGTCATTAGCATACAGGTCACGCATGCCCTGTGTGTCCTGGTGGTCGCACTGAGGAAGGCCTCTCCTCTTCCTCGGGGGTCTTTCTGATGAAGATAAGTAGTCTTCCTCGCAGTGCACTTTTCACCTTTCTCCCTGGGGCATGCGTAGTCCTTTAAGGGCTGATTCAGCATCTCTGAGAGGAACTTTGTCCCCTCTATCTTGACAAGATTAGGGTGAATTCAACTTCTTATGTTTGGTAATTAATATCTGCTGTCTGAATGATCATTTGCTGTCTCCCAATAGTTAACTGTGCTTACATGAGTTAGCTATTGACTGCCCCTTCCTCAGATCCTGACACCCTTAACAATCCATTTCTAATGTTCTCTTTTTGTTTTTTACAAATGGCATATTGATTCCTTCCCAATCGCTGTCCTGGTGGCCACCCCCTTTCCTTTGGTCCTGAGGCTCCCTGCACTTTTTTCCTGTCGGGGGTTGTAAGGACCCTGCCATTATCTTTGTCTGTACCTTTTCCCCATCCTTTCTTTCACATACCTGATGTGCCTTTCTAGCCGTCTCCTGCAAGGGCCCACTCTGTCAGCTCTCCAGTCCCTGTGCCTGGAGGGACTCCAGGCTCTCGCTGCCTGTGGGCTCTCACCCTCCCCCAGCCGCCGAACTCTCTGCAAAATCACTCACCTCCCCAGTGAGCCAAACAAAATCCCTTCTTATATCAGGCCAGCCTTTGGTGACACATTGTGTCTTACACCGTGTACCAAAGCCGGTCCCCATCCAGACGCAGTGTCCAGGCCGCTCTCCCAGCGCCACAACCTCAGTAAAGCACCAGGTGCCGGCGCAGCTCGGCCGGAGGGCACAGCGGACAAGACATCCCCCAGCCCCATGGGGCTGGGGAACCACGGCAGCCCCTGCCCGCGGGGGTGGTGGTGTTGGGCACTGTCGGCGCTGAGCCCTGACTGCCCCACAGCCCTGGCCCGGGCTGGGCCCGCACCTCCCCACAGCCCCCAGCCCGTGCCACCGACCCTGCATTTTCACACCTGGCCTCGGCACTCCTCACCATAGACTAACCCCCTTAAGGCCTGAGTAGTAGGCGGACAAACCCAAATCCTTCAACCTAGCTCCATAATGACCCAGGGGTGTAGGAACAATACCTCCCTGTTTTCCTTATCCTGGAAGCCAGGAATACAAAAAAAAAAAAAAAAAAGACTTGCAGGCCAGCCTTGTATTCGACCACAAATTTTGAAGATAAGGCGGAGAACATCACAGTCCTCACTGTTTATCTTTTCTTTCCTTATCACATAGTCTCCTGTTGCTATTTTCCTTAACCATATTCCTTCACACTCCCTTTCAACCAATCTTTCCCAAACCAACACCATACGTCCCCTATTGCCGAGACCCTTTCTTGACTCCCCTTATTGCCCCCTCTGGGCATCCATGTCCTTAACTGCCTCTGGGAGAATGTGCAAATCATCTCAACACTCTCCCGAAGGACCCTTTGAAGTTATTCTGTGACTGTCACCCTCTAGTCGAGACCCTTTCTCGACTTTCCTTTACTGCCTCCCCCAGTCATCCTGCCATGTTTTACTTCCCGAAGTTCCCATTGAGGGTGTGGATTGCCGAGACCCTTCCTCGGCTTCTTATTGTTCCCTCTGGGCGTGGATTGCCAAGATCTTTCTCGACTTTCCCTTACTGCCCCCTCTGGGTGTCCATCCCCTGCCGCCGAGACCCCTTATCTACTGTCTTTTACAGCTCCCTCTGAGCATCCTGCCGTGTTTTATTCCCCGAAGTTCTCATTGTACTCACCAGCGAGATTTCCAGTGGTCCTTTCCTGTGGACTCTTCACGGACCACCCTGGTCCGCCACTCGTCTGTGGGTCTTAGGTACCCAATCAATCGCCTGGTGCCGGCCAGAGCCAAAGGGAGATGATCATCTAAAACTGGGTGAGGCACACCTCCAGCTCCTCTTGCCGTGTGCAGGCCCCAGACACTGGGAAAATCCCGGATGACTCCCCATTTTGTATGGAATATCACGCAACGAAGAGCCAGTGTCCATAAAAGAGACAATTTTATTCCAATAAAGGGAGACAGTCCAAGGGGCACAGCCCGCGGGGCTTTGGAGGGCGCAGCCTCCTTTTAGCCCAAACTCCCGGCCGCGTCTTGCCCTCTTCCTTTCCCCAGTGGCTGAGGTACCAGGAGGGTGCAGCCTTCCTGAACCGCCTATCACATATCCCCCTTGGACCTGTCATTTTACCCCAAAGTTCAGAAGTTCAGGCTGGTGCAAAGGCAGCTGTCTGTTTGAGGAGCCAAGCTGCCCGGGCTCTGTAACAAACCTGCTGCTTGAAGGCAGTGGAGACATTAAGGCCCATTTCAAAGACGTTAACACCCACATCCTCACCCATCGGATTGTTTGTAAAGACATTAGCACACATCTTCCCTATCAGTGACATCCCTTCCAGCAAAGCTCTTTCAGCTCTTTTCCCGACTCTTGAAATAGCTTCAAGATCTGAGTGAAGAAGTCTACAACTCCTGTTGTTAGCTCAAGCTTTCTCACCTCTCTAGATCTCTTTGCTCTGTATGTGAAAAGGATATTAAAGACTTGTTTCCTGCATTTTCCAGTATGCTGAATCCCCTATAGTATCTATTCTCTGCGACAGGAGCTCAAAACAGCTGGAGTTGGATGCTACAGTTGCATTATCCAAAGGAACTGTGAGTAGCGCTGGATCCGGCCAGCAGTGAGGTCGGAGCTTCACGAGCCCCGGCAGCCAGGAAAGGAGAAGGGGCACGGCCAGGGCTCGGCAGCTGCACCAGGCTGTGGCACACCAGAGATGTGCTGGGGCGTGCTCTCAACACGGTAGGCAACTCGCCTCCGCTCCCGAGTTGTCTCAGCGCCAGAAGGAACTGGTGTGGAGTGCATTCACAACAGAGGGTCTTCCACTGTCCCTCGGCTTGGGAGCTGCTTCCTCTGCGTGCCAGAGAGGTTGCTGTTCTTACACACAGAACCAATGCCACCGTCAGATACCAGTGCTTTAAAGGACGCATTTTTTAGAGCAGCTTTGCCCCTTCTCCAAAGCTCTCTCTAAGCACATCGGATGAAGGGCTGTGTGACCCTTCTGGACTGCAGGATGGAGAAAAACATTCACCTGCAGGGTGGCACATGCTGCAAATGCTCTCTCCCCAGTATAAACATACAGAAGCCACTGAATCTTGCACAAGACAGGATTCTACACTGTTAAATAACAAATAGATTTCTGGGCTCCAAGCAGCAGTTAAAAGCTCTTCTGGGGCTCCAGCCCATGTGGAAGACTCATAATGCCTCTTCCACCACCAAGGGAATTCACATCTCTTTTCCTCTGCAGCAGGTACAATGCCTGCAGCTGCAGGACTCAGCAACATGGTGTGTACAGCTTTTTACTTGCTTCGTGGACAGACTGCAGCTAACCTTGCCACACTGCTGGTAGGGATTATTCAGCAGCTGCCCATTCTTGGCCTGCAGACCCTCCCCTGCCAGTCAACTTCAGAGAGCTGTTACAGTAGGAGTGAACAGTTACCTTACTATAAACAGGCAAGTTCCAGGGAAAGCAACACATAATTAATGCAACATTACTTTTAAAATATTAATTTGGTTCCAAATACTTTTACTGCTGATAACCAAACTTGCTGATACAGAATATTAGTTCCCTTAAATAGGGGAAGTGGCTTACCATTGTACTACAAGCAGCAAATAACTGGGGTTCCTTCTATCTCCGAAACCTTTTCAGAAATGGCAAAACCATCCATCAGCAAATTGCATTCAAAATATTTCCCCATCCTTCCCTCTCGGGAGCATTGTGTAGGGCCTTGTCCAATACATGTCTTGTCTGCAGCAGCAGTTGTGCTCTGAATTCTCCAGAGAACAGGACTTCATCTTGTCTGCTAAATGGAGTACAGACAGCAAGTTGCTTTTCAGAGGACAGTGTACAGTCAGCACATGGATGCTCAGGCACCATGTTACCAGCAGCAGACATCCTGCAGCGGGGGCTCAATGACACCTCCTGGTCTCTGGAACAGGAGGACATCAAACATAACATCACCACTTGGCTTTTCCAGTTTCATTAGAAGCTGAAGGTAAGCTAACGGAATTTGATCAGGAGTGGTTCATACAAAATAACCCCACATTAAATTCACAGATAACCTTGGAAGAAGCATTCACTGCCCACACTTGCAACACAATTATCAGTGTTCTCAGTGACAAATTCAGCTTTTGAATCTTTACAAAAGGAAGAGTTCTGGAAAGGGATCCTTGAAAGGAGGTAGCCAAAAGGGAGCTCTAAATACTGTCTTCAAATGAGACTTTTATTTACAGGAATTATCTGTAAGCATTTCTTAATGAGATACCTGTACTTTCACCTAGCAGGAAAGAATCAAGATGGACTTTGTCTAATTTAGCAATTTTCTCTTGCACCTATGTTGCTCTGTGCTGATTTCACAGAAGAGAAAAAAAGAAACCCTTAAAAAAATTTAAGACATCTTTATAACATCCTGTCTGAAAATCCATTACCCACACAATGGTCTAGAGTTCAATTTAAGCAAGTCAGTGCACAGAAAGACCAAGTAACACGGGGAGAAAAAGCACACAGTGAAAAGTCAGTTTAATGAAATCTTGTATGACAAATTATGGCAATTATCATATCTGGAATTCCTAAAACTAGAGAAGATTATGGGAAACATGGTAAATTTTCAAATATGTAACATGTTTCTAGAAAGGAAATAAACCATTTTCTACACTCACTGGGAGAGCAAGAGACCAGTTGAACTGCAGAATGGGACGTGTTAGGAACAGTCATTTAATGGCAGTAATACCCAAGCAATGGCATCAATTTATACTTCAGGGAACAGAGAGGAGCCATTACAAAGTTGGAGGGGTTTTTTTATTCCTGCAGGCTTCTAACAATCTGGTCACCTTCCACCCTAATTCTAGTGCAGGTTGGCTGAGGACTCCTTTATTTAGATCATTTCCTGCCCTGTCTTCTCTAAAGCAATGCATCATGCACTGGGAATTGGACTACAGAAAGATGTTGTAATTACAACATTCTCTTACCTTAATGTTTGTATTTCCCGTGGATGTAATCTTTTTTTTTTTTTCCATTTTACAGATAAGAGCCTTACTTCTGGTTTCAATGACATCACTATTCTAGCAACACTTTCATAGAGCACNGTCTGGTACCTGCCCCTCAGCCTCCCCTCATGAGGAGGTTGAAGACTGCACTGAGGTGTCCCCTCAGTCTTCCCTTCTCCAGGCTGAACAAACCAAGTGCCCTCAGCAGCTCCTCATACAGCTTCCCCTCTAGACCCTTCCCATTCCTTCTGGCCCTTCTTTGGACACTCTCTATTAGCTTAATGTCTTTTTTATGCTGTGGTGCCCAAAACTGTGCCCAGCACTCAAAGTGAGGCTGCCCCAGTGCAGAGCAGAGACACAATCCCCTCCCTCACCTGGCTACACCTGATGTCCCCCCAGGACATGGCTGGCCCTCCTGGTTGCCAGAGTACACAGCTGAGTCATCATCAAGCATGCTGAATTTTACTATACTCTTTAGTATTTTTTTCCACTGGAAAACCTGAAAGGCTGTGCCTGTGTGGGTCAGCAACCATACAGGCTACACAGGAATTGTCAACACCACACAAAAGTTAACAAGAGGCCTAAGGGGAAAGATGGAGCAGGAGCACAATCAAGGGGAAGACTGCTATAAGGCAGCAGAGCTGGTCACCATCACCCTCCCCTTGAACAGCTGCTGCCCAGTACAGGTCAATGCAGGTCTCAGGGTGTTTTGTTTGTTTGCTTGCTGGTACAGGTTTTAATGTAATTCCCATGTACATTTTGATAAGACAGTCTTACACAGATCTTTTGAGACACATGGGCATTATCTGGTTTTGCCTGTCACTGGTTTACTAAGGCTTAAAACAGAGAGCTAAGTCAGGGTTTTGCTTTGGCCTAACTGTACCTTGCTGGCCAGGGCCTAAACTCAACCCATTGCCAATTCTGCTGGGATGCACAGCAACACAATTCTGTTGGGATGCACAGCAGCATTTCTGCCTTCACCATAAACATTTATGCAAAGCTTCTAGCTAAAAATAAAATCTGCATCAGTAAATAGTTGCCAAATTTTTTTAGAAAGCCATAGGTGATTGTGTACCACCAAACCCCAAAGCAAGCATGCTTATTCCATTTTTCCAAATCTTCATGCACCATCAATTGCATTTTAGGTAAAACACTTCAAAGCGAGACTCAGCATAGACACCACAGAGCCTGGGACACGGAAATAATGCCTGTTTTCCCAGAAGTAGGCCATGCTGGCCAAGACACCTTATTAAGTTTCCTTATGAACAAGCTGCTGACAAGAAACAGCTTTATGGTGCAATGGTGTTTGAAAAGAGTAGTTTAAATCTGAGTATCTCAACAATGTAAAAACATCCCAGATCCAAAATGCAGATAACTTACTTAAAAGTCCCCAGACCTTGTAATGCAGAAACAATTGTGTGGTGGGTACTAAGGAACCTGCCATGTTCCTGTTGAAGCATGGCATAAGTAGGGGGGTGCAGCAACAGGTCTGTTCATTGGTAAAAACCCCCATATTCCAGGGAAGAAAAAAGAAAACCAAAATGCAAGAAAGCATGAGCAGACAATCCAGAGAGACCAAGATGCAGTGACACAGCTTATCATTAGCCCTTTTCAATTCCCAGAAAAGTAATCACAGATGTTCCTTCAACTGTCTATCAGGCAAAGTAAAGGCACCCTCTGCACCAGCAGCATCAGTCTTCAGTGACAGTTAACAACAGAAAACAGGGAAGACTTGTTCTTGACTGCCAGTGAAAAGCGTGTTTCATTAAATAGAGGAAATAAGGACTGTTTTGCTATTTGAATACTCAATTTTGAAGTTGATTTTGTATTATAACCCGAGTTTCTGTTTTCAATTCATGCTACAATCAGTACTTCTTCCTCTTTCATTTTTTTAGGTGATGCATTTTAGATCCTTAACCTACAAAAGAGCAAGCATGCAAGTCAGAAACTATCTATCAGCAAACCATCTATAAAGGAAATAGAACAATTTGGGGAATTTTTAGTGAGTGACCTTGTGACTACCAAACTCCAACTTTGCTGGACAAGAACATACCGTGTGTTTCACTATGAAAATAAAATTCAACTTTCACACAAAAGCCTCAAATGATTAAAAAAAACCCCAAAGCAAAAAAAAAAAAACAACCAAAAAAAACCCAAACAAGTGAGTTATGGTTACAGTAGGAGTACTTCAGAATTACACACAGAAAAACATATTCTTGCTTTTATTTGTGGTGGAACAGAATACAATAACCTTCAGCCCAAACTACTCAAGGCTGGCAGTATTACTTTTTTCTTCATGCTGCAAAACTTCAAGAAATGGAATGGGGACAGGAAGGGTTAGAAGTTAAATTTTCTATTTAAGGCCATTAATTCAGCAACATATTTTAAAATGTCCTCAACTTTAAGCATGAAGAGTTGCATTGACTTCAGTAAGATTATTCACATATAGTTAAGTCAGGCAAGTGCTTAAATGGCTTGTTGAATCAAGCCATTAAATTAGAGCTGCTTTATTATACAGATTTATTTTAATGGCTGGCAGAGCTCATTCCATGAGCCTATTTTATTCTTCCAAAGGGCTAACAGCTGTTTTGTCATTAACTTTTCTGAAGGTGTAACCTGTATGCCTCCTACACTTTACTGTAGCCACAGAAACATAAAATTTTCTAAGAAAAATTGTATGCAACATCTATTATATATAGTGGCTTAGCTCTCCCTTAAATAGTAACAGAAAAGAACAGTACAAAACAATAGTTTCACTTTTTCAACGCACAAGACCATCTTATTGAAAAACTAAAATAAAAAAGTCTCACCACAATATAAATCCCCAAAAAATAATAATGAAATGGGAAAAAAAAAAGGAGTTAGCAAAACATCCTGCAGACTTTAAAGTCTCTTATTACCGCATTAAAAAAGCTTTTCTGGTGAACCACAATGCTTTGTTTCTTTGTTTACAAACCCACTAGACAGCAAACAATGGCGTTCACATCCACAACCTATGTTGGGATTAAAAGATAAAAACATAACCTGCCCCATCTGCAGTCCAAAAAAAAAAAAGGAACCCAAAACGGCAGCCAGTGAGCATAGGAACTGGTGAGGACAGTGTTTCCCTGCATAAAGGGGAGTAGGGGTTACAAAAGCAGAATTCAAGTTGGAACCGCGTCGAAAAGTTCTATCTCGGAGACCTGCAAGACACGAACTACTGAAGAAACAGCCAAAATGTCCCAATGAAAAGCTGTGACAAGCTGTAATGTGCCATTTTAATTACAAGGAAGAGGGGAAATAGTTGGGGGTGGTTGCATTTTGTGTTTTTGTTGTTGTTTGTTTTGGGGTTGGATTTTTTTTTTTTTTTTTTCATCAATATGATGAGCTTTCAACGCCCCAAACCACATTCAGGTAGTTTCCAAGTCTGCTTTTTTTTTTTTTTTGTGTGGAATCTACTGATCCAGACCAAAAAATCAAACAAACAGAACAGAGATGCACAGTTTTTAAGTCCTGGAGCTTTCAACACCGCCTGAAATAATCGCTGGCCTGGGGTATCCAGAGATGCCTGCAAGTTGGTGTTCATAGCAGCCTTGCAAGCAGATTGGCTCACATCTGCTATGTGCTGCCAACATTCTGCCCATCACCTTCATCATTAGGACCTGAAACAACAAAAGTAGTTCTTGGTCATACAAATTATCTTTTGTTTCCTGCCTTGCAGTAAGAGACTCATCCCAAGCAGCCTACAGAAGTGTCGGATTCAGATGTTCAATGAGAAATGAGAACTGTAGAATTCCTCCTCCACTAACTTGCATATTCCTTTTCCAGACTAAGATCTGTCTATTGTAGAATTTTATGTTCTTGACTAATCTGGTTCAGGGATCCCAGCAGCATCCCAAAGCCTAACAGCTCAGTTTCCAACCTCTTCAATCTTCCTACTGCTTTTGGTCATATTCATTCCCCTTTTTTCCCCGTCTTTCAATCAGGATGGAGGACTGTAAAAGGCTGGATGTTCTCAGCCACAAGAAAGCAAAGCACAAATGACTTCCAAGTTGAGAGTACAAAAGGAAGCCTTCCTCAAACTGAAGACCAGTATTTTTCTTAAATTATGGTCTCCTCATGTGCAATAAAAAACATTACATTCCTTCCATGCCCCTTTGTAAACCTTCTGCTTTCCAAACAGCTCCCTACTGAAAGGTCAGTCTGGATACTGTCTACTGATCCTGAGTCATCTCAGGTTTTATGTGCAACTCTTGGCCATGATGAAGACAAAAATGAAACTCAGAACCATCCTTAGAAACCCTGTAAATGATAAAAAGCACAGGAAACCTCTGCTAAACTGTGGCGTGTAGCTCAGAGGGAGCACAGGGGCCATTTACCAGTTTGGAGAAGAAGCAAGAACTAGTTGCATTCAAAAAGGCAGTCCATGCAACAGTCCTACTCCACAGACATTCATGAAGGACACAGTCTGCCTTAAGAAACGACACAGAAAAATGCAAGAAAAGCAGGAAACACCATTGTCTTTCTTACCACTTCCAACTGATCCTGAAGGTGCAATGACATCATCATCACTGTCTTCCTCATTTGACTGTGTTACCTCTGGCTCAGGTGCTACATTCTTGACTTCTTGCTCTTGTTCCACTCTACTCCGCAAGGCCAAGATCCGATGGTGTAATGCAGCATACAACTGCCCTGTATCTTTAGAGCTTGCCTGCATTTTTTAATATTCAGCAATAAGAAAAAGGTGCATGGCATTATAACACAATAAAACACTGCTGACATAATATACAGCAGTCATGCCAAATTTCACAATATACTTTTCAGTTTTCTAATTAAGTGTTCTTCAAACCAGTCAGAATGGGCTGTGGTTCACACAGCAGGACATTAGATATACTGAACTCTGGTGGCCAGAGTATACTCCTCTGCTTATCTCCAACTTTCTCTGGCTAACATACCCAGTAGCAGCTGATTTCATACAGCCTTGTTCACACAGAAATCACAGAGCTTTCCTCACACCTCCCAAAAGCTCATATTAAAAAGATCTTAAATTAAAATCTTGCAGATTTTTGCTGGCCTGTCAATCATTCAACTTCACATATTAGTTAATTGTAATCAAGCTAATTGTTTGATGAGGCACTGGCATAAAATTTCGACATGAGATATAATGAGAAAACTGAATGGACAGTCAGGCAGGCAATTATTCAAAATTTTTTTTAACGGTCTCTGTTTTAGAGGGAACCATTTCTGACAACCTGTGGAAGAATATAAATTTTTAACTCTCAAAGGTTAAAAACTTTATGCCTTCAAAAAAATCAATTATTAGGCCTATCAAACTAAATGCTTAACGGACATTATTTAAAAGGAAACTCCCTTCAAATACTACAAAACTCTGTCTTCGCTATGTCAGTTAAGTCCTCATATTATAGTCCATGATAACTGTAAGGAAACAATCCCACTTCTCCGATTCTTTTGTAAAAAATCGTTTACATCAGTCCCATGTGACACTGGGATCTGTCACCTCTGTATCTGCAAAATTCCCCTGCAGTGAGCTGTAATGAAAAAGTAATTCCAAACAAGGTACTTTTTATCAACACTTAAAATCAACCTGATGACAGATTAACTAAAACTTTCAAATCTAGAAAAATACTGAGAAAAACTTATCCATTAATTTCACTTCTTATTCTTCACCAATGCATATTTGGTATAATTAAGTTCATTCTGGGACTCCAGATCGTAGCCCTACAAACCTAATGTCACAGGGAAAGCTGGCCATTTGTTGATGGTCTCAATTTCTGATCCCTAGGAACACTAATTCTTTTGCAACATCTTGTGCAGAATTAGTGTAAATCAAAAGAACGTGTTTGGACCTCTCCAAATCTGTAAGTGCTTTAGCAGACATTAGGGAATGCCCTTTCTTCCTTGCTGACTGCACGACGAGATGCCGAGTGTTTTAGTAATTCTGATTGGGACTGCCATTCCCCATTTAGCAAGCACAGAGATCACTTTCACTATGCTGTTACTGCTTTGAATACTCTGTATTAAAAGAAAACCGAAGTTAAAATGTGTAACCTTTAAGTACCAATATAACGTTCTTGACAGAGTTTTAGTGTTTCCCTTTCAGTGGGCACCTATCCATTCTCCTGCACTGTAGACAGTGACAGCTTTCCTGGGCTGAAAGTTCCAGTACATCTAATTTTGGTTAAACTATCACATAAAATCTATGAAATAATGTGAAATTTTCTTAGTATCAGAAAACAATCTGCATTAAATACCACAGAGTCTCAGTATGGAACAGATCACACGGCTCCATGGGCAATGCTTTGGACAACGTGGCTTCCTAGGGCAGCCTTTGAAGTGACATTTGTTCACAACTAGAAAGACTTTTTAGACAAGCAAACCTGCCAAGTGCCTTGTCTTTGGGGCAGGAGTGATGTTAAGACAGTGTACAGTGCAAAGAAAAATGGGAACGCTACCTCAACTACAGTTTAAGCAAGCACCAAC
The DNA here is from genome assembly GCA_013400515.1 of Erpornis zantholeuca. Classification (NCBI taxonomy): domain Eukaryota; kingdom Metazoa; phylum Chordata; class Aves; order Passeriformes; family Timaliidae; genus Erpornis; species Erpornis zantholeuca. Next base: position 59,359 of record VZTN01019187.1, on the reverse strand, counting down.
TTTAGTAGGAAGGTTAAGACATAAACAAAAAACAATACTCACTGATATAAGAAAAACTTTAACTCCCTGGTCCTCTGTATCCATGGCGGTGATCCGGATACTCTTCTCACTGGCTTTATCGATCTGCATCTGAGCCCAGAGCTTGGTATTTAAGATTAACCTGAGACTCCCTTGAGTCCTCATCACTAAAGCCAAGTTACAAGATCAGTTAGGTGGAAAAAGACACATCAGGAAGCTCAAAACACTCAAGACACCTTTTATTGTATAAAGTTTCAGGTTTTTTACAAATAAACCCTTTTGGGCTTTTGTCACAACTGTAAATGAGAAGAATGTAGGCTTGTGCTGGTTTTGGCTGGGTTAGAATTAACTTGCTTCCCAGTCACTGGTATGGAGCCATGTTCTGGATTTGTGCTGAACATACAGTTGATAAGATAGAGATGTTTTTGTTATTGCTGAGCAGTGCTTGCACTGAGCCAAGGCCTTTTCTACTTTTCGTACTACTACTGGTGAGGAGGCTGGGAATACATGGAAGGTTGGGAGGAGACACAGCTGGGACAGGTGACCCAAACTGACTAAAGGGATATTCCAGACCATATAAAACTGTGCTCAGGATATAAAGCAGAGGGAAGAAGAGGAAGGGAGGATGTTTGGAGTGATGGCATTTGTCCTCCCAAGTCACCATTACAAGTGATGGGGCCCTGCTGTCCTGGGGATGGATGTCTTGCCCATGGGAAGCAGTGAATTAATTCCTTGTTTTGCTGTGTTTGCAGGCACTGCTTTTGCTTTCTTTATTGAACTATCTTTATCTTAAGCCATGAGTTTTCTAACTTTTGTACATTTCCAATTTTCTCCCTGATCCTGCTGCAGGAGGAGTGAGCAAGCAGCTGTAAGGGTCTTGGCTGCTGGCTGGGCTTAAACTGCAACAAGGCTATTAAAGATTATGAGTCATACCTAAAGCTATTTAGTCTGAAGCCTTACATGTTAATACATCAAAGTTCGCCGTTGCATCTGTGCTGGTAATTTCAAGCTAATGCACATTCCTGCCAGCCTGAAGCATTGTTTCAAACAGACTTCCCCACCACAGGCAACCCATCCAAACCAGCCAGATCTGAATGACCATAAATTTCTAGTCAAATATTCTAGTTACTAAACATGGCTTGCTTTTATGGGGAGAAAAAGTACCTGGAACATTTCC
>VZTN01019187.1:11584-58122 GCA_013400515.1 Erpornis zantholeuca | reverse complement strand
TGAAGATATTCTCTTTGGAGGCAATGTTCACTAACTGAAGCAAAAGAAAAGGTCCAAACTGCTACTGAATTGGTGTAGCGAAGACAAACTAAAGTGAAAGTTGCTGTATGTCAAGAAAGAACCCTATGAAAATAGCTTGACTGTCATGCAGTATCTCATTTCCCCTGGTTCCTCTTACCCAGTCGAGATTGTAATGTTCCATCATCTGTTGAGGCCATATCATTGAGTCTCAGGAGCCCTCGACCTCTTTCCACCCAAGACTGAGAGCTTTTATCAAATACAAACAGCTTGCACTGAATCTGAAACAGAAAATATCTCTATGGCATAGTGGTTGATCGAAGTAATCATATATTTCTTAGTCACCTACAGTTGGTTAAAAAAATATTCAGATTTCATACTGGAATTTTTAATTGTTTATAGCTGTGGAAGCAAAAACAGTCATCCTCTCTTTTTCAACACATTTCTCAAAATATGCTGGTTTTGAGATGTTTTCATAAGGTTTTATGAACAGAAGCTATATATTCTTAAAGAATAAAAGGGCTTGAGATCAAAACAACAAGCAATTGATAAGATATAAACTTTCACAGAGGAAACAATATCATAAGAGACTGCCTTACATCAGTAAATTCTTTAAAAAGCCTTAGGTACACATTGCACCACTGAAGATGGCATTTGTTGCTGGGAAGACCCAGAAAATATAATGAAAGCAAAGCAAAATTCTTCCTGCATTAAGGAAGCAAAGGATGAATAAACATGCTGGCTCATTATCAATTCATAAAGCCTGAATCACACAAAGTCATTAACAAGTGAAGTATTTTTACAGCCTCCCTACAGGGTTCATTAATTATATAATTCAAAAGGTGTATGTATTTTTTCCAACAGCAGGAATGCTCCTTCTTGACATACAAGCTCCCTTTTTCTTCCATCCCAAATATCTCTACTCTACATCCCCCTCTCTAATCCAACTTCCCTATTACTGCTGAAGTTTTATACCTCAAACCATCACCCCTCAAGCTGATGAGCACACACTAAGTGGAAAAGATACTTCCATTTTCATTCCCTCCATTTCTCATTTTCTTCACCCCAAAACATCTAAGCTCTGTATATGCTGTTTCTGCAACACGAACATAGATCTGTCTGTACAAGTCCCATTTGGAATTCTAGTGCATTACATTTCACAGGAAAAAAAGAATAAAAGTTAGGCAAGAGGTCTGTTAAGTTACAACATATTCATTCAAGTCAGTCCTCTATTAAGTATACAACTTCCAAAAGTTGTGGTTTTCCTAAGTGAAACAGGATTCTTATCTCTTCAATGCCTTGTTCAATTATGTGAAGCATCCAGACATTTCTAAATTACATAAGAACAGAGAAGTACTAGAAGAACCATTTAAAGACCATTTATGTCTGATAAAAATAAGTCCAAGAAGATAAACATTATAGAGTATCATTCTGTAAGTTATTACAAGTATAACTCATACGCATTAGATACTGACAGTGCAACTGTTTGGTGTCAGAATAGAGCATCACATCTGTAAGAACAAAAAAGCTATCCTTGAAAATAACACAGTTCAAATGCTGAGAAACAAAGTATCTCAAGGAAAAAAAACCAAACTATAATTGGAGGATAAAGAGAGAAGAAAAAAAAAATACATGTATCGCTTTATTTTATATGAAAATCCTGCACATTTTTCTCAAGGATATACTGGAATAAGTATATTAAAGTTAATGAATAACTACTATGTTAAATACACCATTATTAAAATCAGGAGTCTAAGTCATGACCAAATATCCTTCTACAACATCACTAATTCAATTAAGTATCTCAAGCCAAATTCCTGAGTGTTTGTGATAGAGTTTCTGCTTTGCAAGAAACCAGACTGCTGGCATAAACAGTCCATTCCAAGTTTTAGAAAATCTTCAGTAGTACAACAATTAAACAACTTAAAAATATTAAGTTAATTTAATTTTTCTTCAAATAATTCTCTCATAAAAAATAGAAGCTTCTGTGTGATGGATTCAGGAAAGTATGCTTAAGATACACCCAGAGGGCTTAGACACGAAAACTTTTTCAGAAAGAGGAAACTAACAAAAAAATGGGTAACAAGTTAATAAATCAGGATCTGATATAAATATCTAAAGTTTGCATTTTAACACAAGAAAATACATTACAGATATAGAGGAAGGCTGAGTTGTAGGGAATCAGATGGTGTGCATTCACTGGACATCCATATGAATCCCCAGAAACTCAAAGGTCCTCTACTCTATCAGTTTCTTACCTGTAACACGTTACTTTCAGCTTCCTCCCCAGTAATCACTTCTACCTTCGCTAATAAACACTTCTTTGCTGTTGCTTTAGTATAGGCTGCTGCAGACTCTGCCAGTGATTCTGAAATATTATTAGCTGAACAACATTTTGAGAGTCTGAGAATGATTAGCATATAATTTTATAAGATGTACAAAGGTCTCACACAAGTACACAAGAATTTTGAGATCTTTTGAAGACAAACCTCAATAGAACATGTAAAAAATGACTGAAATTTTAAGCAGAAGTTAAAGCTTGTCTTTTCATACTTGTTTTACAAGCACAAGGGACAAAAGAGATAAGTTATCAAGAAGTTTTGTCCCTACACACAATAGTTCACATCCTTTGCATGGACACCAACTTATCTATAGATGCTCCAGCAGTACTGATACTCTTGCCAGCCATACAGCTGTGCCTACACATGGACAGTGACATTCATTTTCCACTTTCACTTGGGCTTGCAAGAAGTTTACTGAAGAAAAGCCATAGCTCTCAGAATTTCCATAATATCTTGAAAATTTGAAGACAAAGAATCCAGCAAACAGTTCTGAGTTCAAGCAACATGTGGTGCAACACCCACTCAGTGCAATACACATTTGACTCAGAAATTCAGTCACTTGAAATAAAACAGAATCGTTAAAAAAAAAGTTTGCCATGTTTCTCCTACCAGTTCTGTTAATGCTCTCTACTTTTAATCTGCTGAAGATACTCCCAGTACTACAGAATGACAATGAAAAAGACAGTGCAGCCTGTACATGTTTAATATTAGAGGATCTACAGCATCCAGCAACTTCCACATCCAGCCTGTATCTTTCGTTACAGGAGACAGTAAAGGTAACATAAAAATCTTATGTTTTTGAAAAGTAACAGGATATTGAAAAATACAATAATTTAAAAAAGAATTAACTACCATTCCTAATAAAGTTTTTTTTTTCACCTTTCTCTGGTGTGGCCTCCTGAGAAGACGATTCAGACCCAGATTCTGCAGCAGCATTCTCCTTATTACTCTCTGTACTACCTTCATTTGATTTTGGTGGACTCTATCACAGAAATAAGAGGAGATAAACAGAAGAGAGAAAACAAACACTAATTCTGCTGAACAGGACTAGTGACCAAGTACCAAGGGCAACTCCAGTATTTATAAACCATATGGCAAAAAAAGAATCTCACGGACAACATGTCCTCACAGTTAAAGCTATCCTACTAGCCAGCCAAGGAACTGAATGGAGTGTGACCTGAAAACCAGTTCAAATAATTTTCCCTTGAACTCATACCAAATTTCAATCCTTATTTTGAAGCTTTTCCACTTGCTTTGTTCACCAAAGCAAGTCAATTTCAACTACAGCTACTCATGACATAGTTGACTGAACTCCTGCTTGGTGTTAGACAGGTCTGAACACTCAGCATTATATGTCTCCATTTTGCTCCAGCACAGGAATAAAAACAGCAGCAGGAGACAGTGAGGCACTAGAAGTTATTCCTTAGCTTGGTACATCATAAACAGCATTTCTGGAATCATACCTCAGTCCTGAGGCAGCTGCTTTACTACTGGGCTTGAAATCCTATCCTGGGAGGAGTCACATAACTCTTAATTTTGAGGACAAACATAAAATACTCTCTAATACTGATACTCCAATAGCCATTTTAAAGCAACAAGCTGTGTCATAAAACGCTTGGGCACAAGAACCACATGCACTACAGAGAGGGCACTGAATCTCCTTACATTGAGAGAGTTTGGCAGGGAAAACCTGGAGAGTATTGCTGGGCAGACAATAATTCATAATTACCTTTAAGGGAAACCACTGGAAAAAACCCCATACTCAAGTGACAAGTATAATTAAGGGCCTTCAAAATCCCTGAGTAAGAATCCATAACAAACTACTTGCAAAATCACAACATAAGCAGAGTGAATACTCACTAGGACTCGCTCACTCATGTTCTGTCCGAAAACAAACTTGTTGCTAGATGCATCTGCATTGTTTGTAGAGTTCTCTACACTGAAAAAAACCCCAAGAAATAAACCAGGTTTTACAAGACAGAAAATAATACCTCTTTTATTTCCACTAATAAAATTTCTCAGAAAGTGAGTGATTGTCACTGGCTTTAAAAAAGTAAGCACTGTTTGACACAAACATAGATAAAAATTAATTCAACTTAACACAAGAACACATTCTAGTTTTACAGAACAAGAATTCTCTCAGAATCACAACAAATTATTTTTGTCTCTGTAAAAATCTCCCCCTTCAAATAACTAGTAACTTACAAAGCAATGCTGAATGCCTTATTGTCTAATCATATAACATACTTTCTTTTAAACCATATTCTACATGCACAGACTTGAACTATTATGTATTTTCAGGTCAATTCCCTCAAAAAGGGAAAGAACTGAAACAAAAGCACTTCCAATACTGTAACTGAAGCAAAGGTAGTAGGGATAAGTAATGTCTTTTATCAGACTAGGTGCAATACCACAGCCTCTCCAAGAAATGTCACAATCGAATATCAGCGTTTACTTCTTCCTTACAGAATAAGCATCCTCCTCTCATTACTATTTTTATTAACAGATTTTAAATCCTATTTAGGAAGGACGATGGTTTTATTCTTTCACAGACTCAAAAGACTTAATTAGTCATTGTTCCTGTCCCTTCCCATCAGGCATACCTTTCTAAGACACCAGCTTGCTCACAAGGTGAACACACAAAGACAGACCATTCTGAATCAAGCCTACGTACATTTCACCAAGTTTGGAAAATGGGGACTCACTTCTACATGATTCAAGTGAAACCAAACAAACCTTTAAACTGTACATGCAGAGTTGCTACTTTGAGTAAGGAGACTCCTATAACAGAGGAGATCTTCAGTGGAAGACAGCTTTACCTACTAAGGGAATTAAACCACAGTTCTGAGTTCCAAATGTTGACAGGAAACTCAATGTAGCCTACCAGTATCTGTCATGAAACCTAGCACATTAACAGTTTTTAAAGAATTGACAGTGTTACACAAAGGGAGGAGGTTCCTTTTACAAGTTGATTACCATAATGCTTTGCCATCTCAGCTGAAAACCAGAGCCAACTCCCCTTATAGACACTACGTTTTTTTTAAGACAAGCCCAAAACTAGGTTTCTGGAAATTGACTCACCATGAATAAATCCTCCCAAAGTAAACTCTCAAATGAAATGACAGTAGATGTCATATGAGTTGAAAAATATGAAAAAAAAAATCAGCATTTGAAGGTCACATGTCAGTAGTTACTGTTGGCCAAATCTGATTGAACAAATCTGTGTCTCTTAGGAAGACATTGATTTGGGATCAAGAGGGCAAAGCTGTTCTCTGCCTCTCCAGTGCATCATCTGAAAAGTTCAGCATCAAAAGTTCATTGGACTGCAAAACTGCCTAGTTCATGGTGAGCAACAGGATCTTAAAAATGCCAAATATAAGGAAAAAGCAAGAATGTATTGGCGCTTTTCCTACTATTATTTCATGGCCTCAAACAATCTGAACTTCAGCTTACTCAAGGAGCAGAGATTGTGCTCTACATCACCACTCTTGGTGGGATTCCCCCTCACGCTTTTCCAGTTATTAGCTGAATTCACAGCTCTGTATCTTCTGTGTTCTACTCATTTTGTACACTGCTTCATTTTTTTTACCACTACTAAGCTAGCATTTTCAGAGCTGTATCACTACCTTAGCTCTGTCAGCTCAGAGCTCATCACTACGTAAAACAGGATTAGCAGTTTTCTCTTGGCTGTCTCACTTTACCTATAAATCACATTTCTTCTGATGTTATTGCCTCGTCAAAAGTTCTCTCAAAATCCTCCCACAGTTAGGCTCCTACTCATTCATACAGGCCCTCTACATTACTCTGAAAAGCTTACTATGATGAAAAAATTTTAACTATTCTTCCTTTAATCCATATCATATATGAAACATACTGAACAACACAAATACAGTGCAGATCTCCACAGGATTCTACTGGTAGCTCCAATTTAGTCCATCACTGTTTCTCATCATTCATGAGAAGACCTCTCATCTCATGCTTGTTGATTTTCTGAAGAGGCTTTGGTGAGGATGTGGTCAAATAAATAGTATCAAATGCATCTCCCTTGAGCAGACGACTCCCCCAGACCTGAAGACTGCCATCTCATTCTTCAGAAACCTGGGTGCCCACTGACCCAGTCTAAGCTCTGCATCCCATAAAGAACAAAATCATAAAGAATTTTCAATAAAGAATAAGGAGATCTGTTCTAATGGTTTCCCTGTAGTCTCACCTGGAACTGATGTACTGAAGAAAGTAGTTTGTTGCAGAAGGTGTATCTGATGACAGAAGGCCAGCATTCTGCACATCAACAGTTTCATCACTTTCATCTCCTAGCTAGAAAAAGAACAAGTATATATCAATAGTTTTAATTACTGACCACAAATGTTTCAACTCATTCTTTCCAAAAACAAAGTTCCATCTACAAATGCTTTCTACAATAAAACAAGGTAAGTCTATGTCCCAATATTACACTTCTTTTATTAGGAAACCTAGGCAAAGCTGTCTTCAACAGAATACTGACAATCCAACTCAGTTATTCTATGCACAAGTCTGAGCCCAGGCTGCCCTATTTTTCCACCTTTTCTGTGAAGTCTTGGTTGCATGGTAGCATCTTAGGACCACATTTCGACATATCAAATTAATTCTAAAAGGTAAGAGAAAACACTACATTGTACTGAGCTTTAGCTGTTACTTAATGACTGCAGTAGGTACATTTACTTTTGAAAAAGCTTCTTTTGCTACTTAACAGAATTCATTTATTAAATGCCCAGAAGACTAATTTTATTTAACAGTCAATTCTACTGTGTTCATGGCTTTTAACTTTACATATATACATGGAGGTTTTAACCTTTTCATGTAATAGCTTCACAGTACTTCATAAACTCTTAGTCAACAGAACAAACATGTGTTTACCTTAACTCTATCTCTTAAGTTTTGCCCAAATACAAATGCTTGCTGTGCATTTAGTTCAGCCTTCTCACAGCTGTCATCATCTGAAGTATTGTTGGACTCCTTTTTCTGACATTCTGCTGCCTAAAGAAATGGAAAAATGTAGCCTAAGAAGTTAAGTATCTTTAAATAAAAACACCTTGCAACAAGGTAAGTCACACACTAATTTACAATGACAAGCCAGTAACACTTCCCGATCTACAAGGCACGTTTTGCATTTAAAAATGTCTCTGTTGTTGTTGAAGTGTTTTTCTTAGAAAATCACAGAATAGTTAAGGTTCACAGGAATTTCTAACAATCATTTGGTCCAAACTGTGTTCAAAGCAGCATCAACTTCAAACTTCTATTAAGCTGCTCAAGATCTCATATCAAGTTTCAAAAAATCCACATGTGACAGTTTTACATTTTGGTAGTCTGGTTGAGTGTTCAACTACACCAAGTATGACAGTTTTGTCCTAAAACCCATCTGGAATCCCCTTCACATCACACCTGCAGCTTCTCATCTGTTTGATAGACACTTCCTAATTTCATTCTTATCTTGCTACCACCTACCACTTGAGAGCTGAGAGGAACAATCCAATTCCCCTGCCTTAGTCCGAGCAGAACATATTCAGCTTTTTCATTCTCTCATCACACATCCTGGCCTCCAGCCACATGTCCCCTTGGTGATTTTAAGTGTCTTTCACGTACCATCAAGTCCCAAACTATATATATAGTATTCCTAATGCCATCCACCAGTGGCACAAAGAGAGATCACTTCTGAACTTAATGGCCACAGTTTTAGTAAAGCAGCCCCTAAGTTCCCTTAATCAATAAAAGGATACACTACTTATTCATGTTCAACCTATTGTTCATCACTGCGGCACAGCACCTGGAGGTTCCTAAACTTTTTGTTGTGCTATGGACTTTCTATTCTGCACCTCTGCCACCTGCTTTCTACAAGTGGCTTTGTGACTTCTTTCTGCACCTGCTGTGGTGGCACTTCTCCTAATTATTCCCATACTGTAGTTCCTGTTCCACTGTACTCAGAGCCTTGCACTTAGAAACCCTTAGAGTAGTGTTAGAAAGCAAATGCAACCTGCACAGGAATCACTCCTAACTTCCCACCCCACAGCTTTTGACACTGATGGGAAGACCCAACACTATGCACACACAAAGCCTCAAAAGTGACCCGCATACAGAAGTTGCCCCTCAGCAAAACACTTCCATCAGCATCGACAGCACCATAAGTAGAAAAAAACTCCAAAACCACAGGAAGTCTGAGCATAATCTGAAGAAGCCAATATAGTTACTATGGGAAGAACACTTAGGGGGTACCACCTGCTCCAATGGAGAGGATGCTCAGGGGGAAGATGCCTGTCTAGAGAACCCATTACTAGTCTTTATTGGCTGGCCAATGTGAAGCTTTTCCTTTTCTTTCCCTTTTTCATTTCCCTTCCTCCAACATAAAAAAACTGTCACCCTTAGAAGCAATATTACCAGCTACATATCTGCTAATAAATTCTGTATGCGAGAACTTGTCTCAACACTTTTCATACAGTATCACCATTTCCAAGACTTGCTGGCATGGCTGCTTTTGAGCAGCTCTTCCTTCTAGACCCTCTTCAGTCCTTGTAACACATGGGTTCTCTCACCCCAGGTACAGAACTTTGCACTTGCTGACCATCAGCTAGATTTTCTCAGCTCGTTTTTCAAACCTGCTGAGATCCTGCTGAACAGCCCCTACCTTCCAATATATTGACCATTTCCCCTTCCCACAGTGTACTGGCATCCACAAACTTAAGATTTATTTCACTTTGCCAGGTTGTTCACGTAAATGTTGAACAGTCCTAAGGAGGACCACTAGTGACTGACACTTGTCAGACTTCCAACCACTGGCTGCTACCTGCCACAGCTCACTGTTTTAGCCAATTTTTCACCTACTTTAAATTCTACTCAACCAGTATATCTCTCTCCATTTTGGCTATGACAATGATACTTCGGACCATACGAAGATCTTGCTTAAAGTCAAAATCAACAAAGTAGGGTTCTCCACAAAGCAAATAATCTCAAAGGGTTTTCATGAAATCCATTGGGTTGGTCTCTGTTTTATCTATGCTGGTTGTTCTCAATCCCTTTAAGGTGCCTCACATCCTAGGACTCCACCACAAAGGGAGAGGAAGGAGCTGAGGAATTTCTACTTTCCTGGAACTTCTTTCTTGTTGTTCTTGGAAGCATGTGCCATGTTTTCTTCTTTCCTAGTAACTGGGACCCTCCACAGTATCACAGGGTGGTACTGTGTGGTACCACCACAGGGTGGTACCTCTGAGGACAGGTAGTGGTCTCACACTAGCACCCCCCAGCTCCCTGTCCTGAGTTCATTTTCTTCCCAGTACAACATTGTATTTTGGATTCAGGATGAGAATAATCTTGATCACACACTGATATTTCTGTTGTTTCTCAGTTGTGCTCACCCCAAGTTGAGGACTTTTCAGTGTCTCATGCTCTGCCAGCGAGGAGCTGCACAAGAAGCTGGGAGGGAGCACAGCCAGGACAGCTGACCCAAACTGGCCAGAGGGATATTCCATGCCACAGAACATCCTGCCCAGTGTGTAAGCTGGGGGAGCTGCCTGGGAGGGGCTGATTGCTGCTGGGACACAGGCTGGGCACAGATCAGTGGGTGCTGAGCAACTGAGTATTGGGCATCACTTGTTTTCTTTGTATATTATTTATCTCTCTCTCCCCTTTTCATTACAAATTATTATTATACTTTACTCCATTTCAACAGTTAAATAACTGTTCTTATCTCAATCCACTAGCTTTACTTTTTTCCTGACTCTTCTCCCCATCCCACCTGAGTGGAGGGAGTGAGCAAGTGGCTCCATGGTACTTAGCTGCCAGCTGGGCTCTCCCTCCACAGCCATGGACACATCCTGTCTGGTCCCATAGACTTGAATATGTCAAACTGTCTAAAACAGCCCTTAAGCAAATTTATTGTAATAATTCACTCCCTCAAACTTCCCCTCAAGAAAGAGACTTGGCAGATGTGACATCAGACTTCTTCAGCAGAAAACAAGATAAAGGCACTGAGTACCTCAGATTTTTTTCATGTCCTTCATCACTAGGTTCCCTTCAGCATTTTGCAGAAGGCCTTCAATTTTCCTTCATTTTATCTTTGCTGCCAACACCAGTGGAAGCCTTGCTTGCAGGCCTTTCATTCCCGGTCATTTCCAACTCCAGCTAAGTTTAGGCTTTCCTAGTTCTCCCAGACATTTAGGCAACCCTTCTGTATACTTCTTGGATATCTTGACTGCTTTCATGAGTTATATGCACATTCTCTTTCTGGGTCCTAGCGCATACACGCTGGCCTCTTGCCACACTTGCACAATTTCATGCACTTTGGGATGAATTATTAATTCTCTAAAGTTGTTCATGGAGGTAATGAGCTCTCATGAACCATGCTGTCCTTCAGAATTCTACCAATCAGCTTGATGAACAAGCTGAAGTCTTCTCTCCTGAAGTCTGGATTTTTATTCTGCTACTTATCTTCCCCAGTTCCCTCAGGATCTCAAACTCCATCTCACTGATGCTGCAATGACAGCTACTCTCAGCCTTTGTATTTCTAGCCAGTTCTGTGCTGTGAATACCAGGTACAGCAAAATACCTCCCATATCAACTTACCCAGCATACGCAAATACTCTCATCAACTAATTCCTGAAATAATTCCAGGAGTACTCTGGATTATTTCTACCAGGACATGTTGCCATTTTTTCAGGTGTCCAAGTACTAAAACTCTCCTTTAGAACCCAGGCCTGTAATTGTGAAGCTTCTAGTTCTTAAAGGGCTTTAGTTACTTTCTCTACTTGAGCAGTCCAGTTCTGGTTCACTTTTATCTCCCTCTTGTCAGCTTCCCCTCTGATCTTAATCTATAAAGCCTTGACCAGTTCGGTGCCTTCCCAAAACAAAGCCTCTGTATTCAAACATCTTCCTTTAGCATAGTGGAACCCATCCCTGTCTCTCTCATGCTTGATTTCCTAAAAAGCCCTTAAGTATCTAATGCAGTACTCCAGTTGTCCAAGTGAACCTCCTGTATCCATGATCCCGGTGAGGGTACAGAACTCTCACTGAACACAGATCTCCAATTCCTTCTGTTAGCTTCTCATGCAGGGTGTTGTTGACTCCACGTGCCAGCTATGGCACTTCCTGCACATATCACATAGGTCAAAAAAAGCAGTAGGAAAACAACATTAGATTAGGTCCAAGAGTTTTATAAATCCCATTTTATATTTAAGGGACAACCTTTGCATAACCTAGCTATATCATTTGCCTTCAGATTCCAATTCTGGCATTTCAAAGACATCCTTTTTCTGCTTGCAATTAGAAATGGGCCAGTGTTGATCTGGAGTTCACCACTGAATGATACATAGGGTAAAGGAGCATTCTGTTGAATACAAGGAAAAATCATTAACCTAGGATTTCCGTAGCATGTCCTCTTCCTTCTGGATAAGGATCAGCATCTCCCTGCTACCAAAAACGCTGAGGGCTATCCAGTGTCCTTGCACATCTGATGAATTTTGGCCACCAGACTCTCCTACCAGTCAAGAAAGGTTGGGTCAAAGGCTGTAGCTTGTACCCATCTGAGGACAATGTTGCTTAGGCCTCCTACAGCCTCCTAGGGATTTTCAAGACAGAGACCAGATAGATAGAAGTTGCCACAGAGCTGCTCAGGGTATGACAACCACCAGGCTGAGAACATTCCCACTCTGCTACCTTGTATAAGTACAAGACAGAGACATCAAAGAAAAATCTTTTCTGCCAGTAAAATAAGACCTTGACTCACATCTGCTCTAACAAAGGCAGACCATGCTCATGTAATATTGCAAATACCATATACTTGCCCTCACAAGGAAGCTCTCTCTGTGGTACATCAAATCTATGCCACAGATCTGCACATACAATTACCAACATGAAACAATTCAAGAAGTAATCTTTCACTCTCATCAAGCCATCTAATATTCTGCAGAGACTCAAGCATTTAACACAGCTACTGCATGAACTCAAATTACTTCTAGCTGTGCTAGAAAGCTTCAGGCAGACAAAACTGACTACAAATGCCAAGACAGTAGAATATCTCACCAAAGTCCTTGGTGAAATTGCAAATGTTCAGTTATGAAGCTTTATAGCATTTATACTGAGCTTACAGAAATCCTTAGCAACCAGATTTACGAGCTTTCTTCTACCAGAAAACCTTCTCCAAGGTCAGTTGATTAAAAAACTTAAGAGGACTTTTGGATGTTAAAAGCAGATGGAAGGCTTGTAACCCATACACAGCTGGGTTACAAGCATGTCCCACAGTTTTCACACTGGCACATGCATTCAATTTATTTATCACTACTTAGTTGTGGCAGCAGCCTATCACTAAACCTTAAAATGCCATTCACACTGCCAAGTGTTTCTGCTTGCACATTCAGGATTAAGACTTGAATTTCAAGTGAACTGTTCCATATTCTTGTATTAGCAACACTATTTCTATGCTCAATATGGCAACAAAAAGCAAACAATTACCTACTGAAGCTACCAAAAAATCTCCATCTGCACTCAAAATCCCTCAACATCCTCCTCATGCTATCAATCAAGACCTTCAGATGCTAATGGTTTCCTTCCCTGCAGGTTTTGAGCTAAGGACTGGACACACTACACAGAACTGGAAGTGAATATTTCATTATCTTTCTTTCATGATAGCCAATAAACAACTTCTGATGCACTTAGATGCCTTTTGCTCTAGGTGAAGCTTTTCAGCCCCTCATTACCTGCACTATCCACTTCCTGCAGGGAATTAATGTGCTGCCACTGGCTTTTTACTCTGTTCAGAAAATATTTACATCTGTCACCTTGAGTGTCCTTCTCCAACTCACCTTGTCTTCAGAGTCTGAACTTTTTGGAGTTGCATCACTTGGTGATTCTGATGTGGCTGCAGAATCTGGAGGGATATTTACACCATTGGTGCCACTGCTGAGAACTGCAACACGGAAAGAAAAAAATTACATAAACTCTTCAGATATTTAGACTGTCATCAAAGTTTTCTTATGCAAATTGCATGCAGTTGTCTTGTTTAAGTCCATTAAACATTGCAATGTAAACTAAAAAGTTCCCATAGTATTTTGCAAGAGACCTGAAGACCACAATTCAGCAATTTTTAGCAGAATCAAAATTCCAAATGCAGGAAACCAAGTCAGCAAATTAATCTATACACATGTTGTAAACACATCAACAGATACAACTTCAAGCAACCATCCTGCTCCAATCTAATACTGTTCACAGCCAGCACTCCTACTGAAAATGTGTGGGACCAATACTAAGTTCTCTGTAAAGTCCAATCTGGGGCAGGAGGCACGTCAAGAAATCAACCTAGGAATGTTTGGTTCTGTGCCAGATTCAGCATTAACTGAAGTGACTCCTGATTCTGTTCAACTAAACTTCCACATAACAAATGACATCAGGCTGGGGGAACAAGAGACATGGACACTTTAAACAGTTTTTTTGCTTTAACTTCCAGACTTTAATCATGCCTATTTCCATTATATCAAATTCTGTAATTCAATAAGCATTATATGAATGACCAAACTTAAGAATTAAAATTCTATATTTAGAATTAAAATTGGTCTTCAAAGTCCCAACTCCAACATGGTCCCCAAGCCCAGAGCCACCTCTCACTGATTTAGGTATTTTACTGTTGATCAATTATCAGTAATAGCTTATTACTCTATGGTCAATGCTGTCATTTGAGATTGCTGTACCACATCCTTAGAAGTCTTTTTATTCCAAAACTCTAGCATGGACTACACCAAAGTTAGAGGCCTGGCAACATCAGACAGTCATCCTACACAAGACCTGAAGATTCCACTATATTACCCCTCATGTGATACAGATGCACTTACCATTTAAGATGTTTCTTTTCTGAAAGAAGAATACTAGAAAAACCAAGGTGGGTGTTGAATAAAACCAAACCACTACACTAAACAAATTCAATGTTCTTGTTCTCTCTCCACGGTATTTAAAATGCAAAAGCATTATTTACCCATCTGTGAGAAAGCTTTTGGCTGCGGTGCCTGTAATACTGCTGGACGGAGCACACTTCGCTGCTGTTCCTTCGGTTTCTGGCTAGGGAGACCTGCAAGTTCAAAGTTTTGTTCAAGAACTATAAAGCTTTTAAGTTGGAAAATTCAGCTTCATCTAATCTTTTCTAACTGCTTCCAACGGAACACACAATGGAAAAACAGAAAAGCTTCTACTCCCTTTTTTTCTATCCCTTGCTCAGCCTCAAAAGAGAGTTAGTCCCAAATAGGGAAGACTATTTCCTAGCCTTAAGACACTTTAAAATATATTGTCTACCTAATCCAGGAAAGCACAGAACTACTGATCTAGAAATAAAAGCCAATGTGTAAGAGAAATGAACAGTACTCCAGTAATCCTATCTTTACGTTGATATTTTATGCAACTGAAGACGCATTCCAAGTCTTTTCTCCTTCCAATGAAGTAATTTCCAGATACTGGTAGAAGATTTTTTTTTAGTATTCATACAATCAAATATATTGGTACTGTAATAGTTGTTTTGTGTCATTTAACAACCTTTTAGCTTTTTGAATTAACCTGGCCTCTTTGGTTTGTTATAGTAAGATGCCCAGCATTACAACTCTAATTCTGCTATGATTCAAAAAGCTAATTGACCTTAAACAGCCTAATAAAAAAAAAAACCCAAACATTGTAACACCAACTCTAGAAGGTTATGGCAAGCCCAGAAGGTTCTGTTTTCTTCACTGAAAAAAGTCAAGATGAACTCTTGATCCAATAAAATACTGCAACAGAACTCACTCATAGCAATTAGTTCTATTTCAGGCTACCCATATTCAAAGGGCATTACATCAGAATATAAAGCTATCCTAAGTTCAAATGTTCATAAGCTCAAAAAAGCTTGTTCCTTTCTTAAATTTACCACTCTTTCTGCAAGTGAAATGAAGTTACCATATAGTTATGCAGAAATAGCTTTCACTACCTAATTAGTTTTGTGTTTGTTCTTTTCACCCCCTCAAATTCCTAAGGAGCTGCAATACTAATATCTTTCTGATAGTGGCTGGGTCTACATCGGTAAACAGGACACTCAGTCACAGCCAGCCTGTAGTGCAGACCAGGCATGACCAAAGACCCACCACCCGCACTGCCGCTAGAAGCCAGGGAGATCAGAAGTGGGCACTCCCTGACACTTCCAACTGCGCTGGCTTGGTCCCAGACTGAACACTCAGTAATGGCTGGAACTTGCTCAAGGCACTCCTGGAATACCCTTTTTCTTCCAGTTTGCTACCAAAGGAATCGAGTTCATTGACTGCAGGATTACTTCAGGCACAAACAGAAGTTTGCTAAGCAGTGACAGCCGGGAGATGCATTTCAGACATGCACAGCTGATCCAATGCAAAACATATGCATCCATACACATTACACAGTGGATATGGGCACCACCACCCTAGAGAAGACAAGATTTTTTTCTGCAGACTACAGCAGGTTGATGAAACTACTAACTAAATAAAATGCTTGAGCTGGTTTCTTTGTACTACTGGAGTAAACAGTGAACTCACCTGCACTAGGTGCCTGACCATGAATAAGTATTGGTGGCTTCAGCCGGAATCCACTGCTCTTTTCCTCTGGAAGTGAAATACAAAATCACAAGGACAAAGCTGTAACGTATTTCTAATATTCATTCAGTTATAAAATTCCTTATGTTTTCTCCACTGTAACAACCCACAAGTTCTATAAACATGCTGAATTAATAGGAGATTTCCAAAGAACAAACTTTCTTCTTAAAGAAACAAACCTGAATTTCCAGTGATCATCACAGACAAACACATGTTGTCACTAAGCAAAACACTCAGAATTCTTTTCAGAAGAAACAGGAAAAAAGACTGTTCACCAGAGAAATGGGGCTCCTTCTGCAAAGGGCTTAATATAGGTAATAAAGGTTTTAAGTGAGAATCAAACTAAAGAAAGAGCAATCGAAAGTATGACTGAATATGACAGCTGCTAGCAAATTGTGCTAGTTTAAAAACAATCTGGTGGGCGGGAAGAGCTGCCCGAAGCTTCTATCATGTCCGGCACAAAGCCAGTCGCTGAAGGCTCTGACAATAGGCAGCTTGCTAGCCCAATTAAAGAAACTGGTAACGCCCCTGTGACTACATATTTAAAAAGGGGAAGAAATACATGCATCGTCTTTCTTCCCCGAGGGGTGGCGAGGCTGCTGCTGGGGGTGATCCCGGCGCGGCCGGGGTCACACGGCGGCCGCTATCTCGGCACGGCTCGTAATGAACTTTTCTTGTTTAGCCGCTTTTAGCCAGCCGTGCTACGAGCAGGAAGACGGAACAAGTGGCAACAGCTTCTCTTTTTCGGCGCCCCCCGTGAAGAAAGACGCCGAATAGAGCCAGCGCCGCGGTGGCCAACATCGCCCATGGGGTGCCGGCAGGGCTCATGTGGCTGACCCCTGATATGGAGCCCAGACTAAATCAATTTTTCAGCCCTGCAAAACCCTGTAAGAACTTTCCAATTGATAGAACTTGGAGAACAAACGAACCTACGCACAATTTTCTCCCGAGTCAAAGAAAAGGAAAAGATGAAGACACGTGAGGAGAACAACATGCCGACACTAAGGTCGGTGAAAAGAGGGAGAGGGAGGAGGTGCTCCGGGCGTCGGAGCTGAAATTTTTCTGCAAAGCCATGGTGAGGACTATAACACAACAAACTGTTTCCCTGTAATTCATGAGGTGCCTGGGGGGGTGCAGATCCACGCGCAGCCTGTGAGGAACAGTGCTCACACTGGAGCGAGTGGATACTGAAAAGCTGTAATCTAGTGAGGAACTCGAACAGAGAGAGAAGATAGAGAAGGAGGCCCCTCGCTTCCAAACTAAAACAGCTCATCATTAAGAAACTGCACCCCATGAACTAATGACCCACGCAAAACAGTTGTGGGAAGACTGCCCGTGGGAGGGACACGCTGCAGCAGGTTGGGCGGGACTGCTACTCGTGAAAGTTAAACCACGATGGAAAAGTTCACAGAGAATTGTCTTCCGTGGAAAGGACCCCACGGCACAACAGATTAAAAAAAAATTATATATATAAGCTCCTTTCCCTAAGCGAACAGAAGAAAGATTTTTAGAAGGGACAAACTGACTAAAGACCCCATGTTTTGTCTGTGCTGTCAGCGGGAAAGAGGAAGGGACTGGGAAGAAAAGGTGTTCTAATTGGTTTATTTTAGTTCTCATTACCCTTTTTACTTTTAATTCTGTTGATAATAAATTTTCTTTATACTGTGTAAGTTTTAAACCGGTTTTGCCTTAGAGTGTTTTTTTCCCCTGATCGTTATCTCAACTCATGAAACCTTTGTTTTGTTTTCCCCGCCTCTACTTAGCTATAGCAGAGGAAAATGCGTGAATAGTTTTCGTGGGTGCCTGGCTTTTAGTCAAGTGTCAAACCCCGACACAATTATCTAACTGCTAATTATCATAAATTAAGTTAAACTTAATTGCTTAATGTTAGTTTCTTGTAATACCATTAGCTTAAACTAACGCATTTGTAGTATGAAGATAACAGAAATTCCTTTGCTTGCTTTCACTACAGTTATGGCTTTTAAATAAAGTACCAAAATCTCAAAAAAACCCAATTATAAATCTACAGCTATTAAAAATCGAGTTCCTAAGAACTTACAAAGAATAGTTATACTTTTTTCCTTTTATGGGCTTAATATCTGTATTCAGAATAAGAGAAGTCATCATCTTACTGTCTCACTGTGCTTGGTTATAAGCATACGATACTGATGTGCACTACAGTGATACCACACAACCGAACCAGAACTATGGGGACTAAGAAAATCAGCAGTTCTGCCAACAGAAGGTTCACAGGTCATAGCTGAACACAATCATGACCATACACATTTATGGTTGTTTTACTTTCCAATACAAAAGAACAGTTTTCCAAAGTAGACAAATGAAAATTTCCCACAGGTT
Source organism: Erpornis zantholeuca (assembly GCA_013400515.1). NCBI lineage: Eukaryota > Metazoa > Chordata > Aves > Passeriformes > Timaliidae > Erpornis > Erpornis zantholeuca. The sequence goes on along the minus strand of VZTN01019187.1, from coordinate 39,809 downwards.
TAATTGTGAGGCTAGCAGGAAAGGGTCATTCTACCATCACTCCCAACACACTTAACAATTTTGATATTATTTTAATTACCTCAAGCAAGATCAAATAAAGAAGTAAGTGAGCAAGAGAACAGCTCTAAGATCAAAACCATCATCACTCCCATTCTCACAGATAGGGTCTTACTTCTGAAGTATCAGAGTACTTTGGATCATGACAAATGAACATCAGTTCAAGAAAAAAAGCAGAAAAATCGGGAAGCTCACCTGGTTCTGAGTCAGAATTGCCTGTAGAGGGTTCACAGAAACTTGATGGCATAAAGACATTGTTCTTTGTTACTGCAGTCAAAGAAAAAAAGAGGCAAGTTGTATAATGTTGTTCTTTATTATAAACCTGTTCCCAGACTTCAAACTGAAAATTACTTTCTAGTAATTTGTTTTATTTTGGTTTTATTTTTCCTAAACTAAACAGTATTACAGCCAAAGTAGCAAACAAGTCATTGTCCACAAAATCCCCTCAGTGCCTCCTGAAACAGAAAAAGAACAAATTTCAGTTTTTCTGAAGGGAATATAAATACAGGATTCCCAAACGAATTGTATCTGAATTAGGAATTAGAAGTGGTGTTAGAATATATAATAGCATTGCAAAATGTATAATACCATTTCAAAAGGCCCCTGCAGAGAGAGAGCAGAAAGGTGTGTAATGTCTGCCAAAGAGTAGGAGTTAACACCTGGGCTCTGACGGACAGCACTGTCTGCACCAAGAGGCAACTTGGGTTTGAACTGCCCTGCAAAGACAAAACTCCTATAGAAACAGAGGAGAGCACATCAGAGTACTGTCAGATGTCACCTCAGCAGCATAACAATCAACAAAAGGGAAAAAATGTTTGAAAAACCAGGCAAATGGCAGTATTTCTTTTCCACCCTTTGCTGGGACCTAAAGAAGCAAGCAATAGGGAGTTTGGTTGAGGCCCTGTCCAGCAGTTCTAGTACTTTTGGTGTTATACAAAAATCACAATCCAGTTTATGAAATAGGACAATCAGAGAAGGAGACAGATTTCTCCAATAGATCATTTTGCATGAGGAAAAGCGTAACAGCATTTATTGACTCTTTTATCTTTTATAAGGCTGTAGAAAAAGCTTAAGTATGTAGAAAAGAGAAATGAAGCTCATCTCTGAACACCATTGTACTAAAAGATGTAGCATTTGCCTTTTATAATAGTCTTAAGTATTTTTTCTTATTTCCTTTAATTCCACCTTCTCTATTATTTATGCCTTAAGCTTAAACATGACACAGTTTTCATATAAATAAAATTTCCCTATTCTTTAGAGAAACATAACCCCACAAAAAAAAAAAAAAGTGAGAAAGTAAAAGATTTTCTGGAAACCAAAGCCACTGAATAATGTCAACAATATTTAAAGAGGCCCTCATGAAGTTGCAATTCAAACCGAAGTTGTCGCTGCTTGACAACAACACATATCAGAAGAGAACAAAGGCATCAGGGAATAAATTACCATATCCTGTCAAAATACATTAGCTAAGCAGAGGCTTGAGAAAGCATACTGGACTCCTGAAACACCCAGTATTTAACTATGAAAGAGAAGAATAAATTGTTTTCCTCCACTTCTTAACAGATGTTAGCATAGAGATTCTAATCTTATAAGAGAAAGATTGCAGAATAGAAGTGTTAGAGATTATAGGGAACCTGGGTATACACATACTGATTCTAACAGAAAATCTACAGACCAAAACCCCATATTCATTATTTTTGTGCATTCCTTTACTAAGAGTGATTGGCAAGCAGACAGCAGCAACGCTGGTCACTCAATTCACAGGATGGCATCTGGAGATCAGAAAACTGGGAGGTGAAAGAGAAGGGCTTCTTCCCCTAACTAGCACTGCTGCATGAATTTAGAATCATCTGCCTATAAAGTAGCAGCAACTACATTTTGGATTTCATAGTCACTTATTTCTTTAAAATTAAAATCAAAATAACTAGGCTTTCACCTTTTAGTCATATTTCTAGAATGTGCTGCATATGAGAGTAATTTTTTTTTTTTTTACTGTTCTCTCCTTCAAGGTTTTTAATCTCATTTATTTCATCTAAGATAGTAGAAATAAAGTAGCAGTCTCCAAACCTGCCTCAAACACTGACATATCTTAACTAAAATAACCACTGACTGAAGCTAAAACCTTCATGTGATCTGTGAGGAGAGAAGGCACAAACTGAGACTGTTCCTGTGGGTTAAACATTAAACATAACCATTCCCGTGCAAGTCAACTGCATTAATTTAGCCCAGTGATGTCACTGCCCTGACTGTGCACACACAGAGGCTGTGTGCCTTTGTCAGATGTTTCGGAATGCACTAAATCCTCTCCATTTTAAAAGGAATGGGAGAAAAGGACTAAAACATGAGCTGAAACTTGAAAAATTTCCCTGGCAGCAGAGTAACTAAGAAAAAGGTAGCACTTATATAAATATAGAAAGAAGCAACCTGACCACAACAAATCAAGAAGATTTCTGGTTAATTCTGCAATTTAACAGCACAACAGTAAAAGCTGAAATTACAAATATACATAACAGATAAAAAACATTTTTAAAAACTTACCTATCAATGCCTTTGGGCTTCGCTAAATTTGCTAACATGAGTACATGGCTGCTGTGGTCTTAACCCAAAGCACACAACACAGTAATAAGACTGCTTATATGACTGGAAAAAGAACGCCTAGGAAGGAAAACCATCCCTCATACATAAATAACACAGTAGTAACATTTACCTGACTGAGAAGGAGGGAATTGAGTTAAAGATGAAGTTCTTTCACGTTTTACAGGTGGACAGTAGCTTCCATCCTCTCGATCAGATTCTGTAGAAAAAAAATATTAGAGAAAATGCAAAACATCCCAGCAAGACACGCGCTCATGGCTTTTAATTTTACAATAAAATTTCTTACCATCTCCATCTTCTGGACTTGATCCATCTGCAGATCTCTGAAATCAGATTACACTGATCAAACAAAGAACACATACTGAACATTTCAGTCTCTTCAGATTGATCCAAATGCTTTAAGCATCAGGAGATTTTTTTTCTTTACTGTCAGTGATACACACTCAATGCAGTAATCTTCTATGATTTACATGTAGCCATACAGAGTTTCACACAGATACTGTCAAATACAATTAATTAAAACTATTTCATTTACAAATAAGATTCCTGAAAATTCATATCCCATGCATTAATCTCTTTAGGGATTGTATAACAATTACTACAGTTACATTTTCTATATACTGAAAATTTGAAAATGACGGTTTTCAAAATTGGTTTGATTTTAAAAATATCATGAAGTTTCAAGCTCAACATAAACAGACCCATTATTTGGGAGTTCATTACAATGCACCTTACCTAAACTCTAAGTGACATTAGTTCCTTCAACAAAATTATATCATTGGAAGAATGTCTTTCAAAAGATTCTCTATAAATAAGCACAATAGTTATTTTTATATTTTATATTTTTATTTTGGAATTAGCATGGTATAGTCCCCTAACATCTTCTGCAGTACCAGGAACAAAAAAGGAAGCATCACAAGCTACCAACTATCACAAATATTCAAAAAGTCTTTCAACAAAGGTTTTACACATTTTCTGAGGATTTCCACAGCTCTTTCCTCCTACTGCTCTGCCAGTTCCTCAACTAATATAATCTCCCTTCCTCCTGCACAAAATAACCCCACGACAGATTCCTTTCACTATGGAAGGTGATCAGGGCAGCATCTTCATCTCATTACAAAACATCTTAGAATCATCAAGCTTTCATCACTTGCCTTGGTTAGCAAAGACCTTTAAGATCACCAAGTCTAAGAGATCCCTCAGGACTGCCATGCCCAATGGTAAAACATCCACATGTCTTACAAATCCCTGTAGGGATGATGATTCCACCGCTGCCATGGGCAGCCCGTTCCAGGGCTCCACAACCCTTTAGTGGAACACGGTTTTCATAATATCCAATCTAAATGTTTAACTTGAGGCCATGTCCTCTTGTCCTGTCACTCGTTACCTGTAAGAATAGAGCAACAACCACCTTGGCTACACCATCCTTTCAAATAGCTCCAATATATTGGACCATATACCAAGTCCAACTGCACCTTTCCTCCCACTCCTGCCCCAGGACACGCACACAGGCACCTCCCCTTCACTCAGTCTCACTTCAGAGCTTGGCTGATAAATGGAGGAATGGCAGAGTCCACTTAAGCCCCAAAGCTTCTTCCCTACCATCATTTGGCCCACTTGGGCACTGAGAGCAGGCAGACACACAAAAGGACTGCGTAAGTCTGCAAAGGACTGACATCTGAGGCATACCTTGGGTGTAAGCATACCAGAAAGTGCAAAACTTTCTGTTTAGCACTGCATACATTTAGAACCCAGATAATACTGTACTATCAGTACTCCACTAAATGCTAATAAAAACCCACTTACACTGCACTTCGCTTATTTAATTACCTTTAAGGGCTTTTCTGTTCTGTTTCACGTTCATGGAAAGTATAGCTACGTCACTAGCATCCTAGCCAAGTACTTTTGAAACCTTTAACATTGGGAATAAGAAGCTACTGACAGCTCTGGAATGCAACCCCCTGCATTCACACACTCCTATCAGCCCAGCCGTGTTAATAGTGCGTTTGATGATCCATGGCTCTTCCTACATAATTAGTCAAGTTTGGTACTACCAAAGGTGGTCTTGTTAGGAACTGCCCTTGCCAACGTACAGTAGTTTTCCAAAAGATAAGGCTAAAATGGAAAATCATTACATCATGTATTTCAGCAACCAGCATCTGAACTCAGAAAATATTCCATTTTGCACATAGAGTGTTGTCACATATGCAAGCCATTTGTTTCAACTTTTATCAAAAATCCTGAAAGCAAAAAGAAAACACTTGCATGAGTGGAACTGCAGATTTCTATATGCAAAAATCCTTAAAAATAAACAAGTGGTTTCCACCCAAATGTCAAAAACTTAAGATGTTACTAACATATGCTTCATTCTTGATGCTCAAGTAACACAGACAAAAAAAGTCAAACCTATATAGCACAAGCCTCAAATCATCACATCATTGTAATTTCGTAACTGACAAGCACAACTAATGTACCATCACCATGTTTAGTGGGCAACGGGCATCAATATCCAAAACCAACTCTATATCCTACTGAGAGCAAAGCAGAACAGAGAATCTGTTCAAGTTATTTCCATGATTCCTAGTTCAAGAGTTTGGGAGATTAAAGTTGTGCACCTTTGGACAAATAGATGCCAGGTAGATTCCATGGGGGTAGGGGTACACAGATGTATTGTATTAGCATAAGCTTCACTTTTCTAGGAAGCCACAGATAAAGTAAGTTACCACTGCAGCCAGAATTGCTTACCAGTGCTGCTTTGGAAGAAGCTGGGTAGACTAGACAAAAAACAGGGGAATATATGCATGGCAAGCCTGACAGACTGGAAAAACAGCAAACTACATTTAGTGACAATGAACAGCAGTCCAGTCTCTCCATTTTATGCTTCTCTTCTCAGCCTACTCAATCTGTACTTAACAGCAACACACAAGTACCCCACACAATGGAAACAAAAGGCAGGACCATCTCATCCTGTAAGAAACCACGAAGGTGATTCAATTTATCTCCATTCGGTTCCTTGGACTTAGATGCTGACTAGACACAAACTGGTAACAGCAAAATCCAACCTAGAATTTTCCTACTTAAGAGCAGAAGCCACTTTTCACTTATTCCCTCTGCCCCCAGCTTTCAGAAATCTGGCTAGAAAAAAGTTACAATTATGCATAAATGGAGGCTCCTACAATTATGACAAATACCTAGTTGAGGAAATTACCTTCAAAAAGGCTACCAACTGCATTTTAGAAGTGTAAGTCACAGTAATTAACTAAATACAAACATTATTTCCTCACACAGCTGTCACAACAAGCTAAGAGAAGAACTTCAAAAACTCAACAAATTTCTCAGATTTTGCTTATTCACATTAGTGAGCAGAAACAGGGACAGGAAAGGAGAATTTAGGTAAAGCAGAAAAAGTCAGTGTAATTCAGGGAAAGCTCTAAGAGTACAACTCTAGTGTTCATCTTTGAAAATGCATTTTAAGATGCAAAAAGTCATATATAAAGGACTTCAGTAATGCAAGTCTGCAGTCCAGACACTCAGCACATACAACAGGCATTATTTGCTTAAAAGCTGTTCCAGAACCTCTTAGCCAGCAGAGTCTTGCTGGGACAGCCACATGCTGTGGGAGCCTGCTGTGGGTTAGCAGAGATAGGATATGACCATCAGCTCTGCAAGGGGCTGTACCTATGGCCACACTGAATTCGTGTTGTATCAAAAATATCTGCCTGTGTGTGTACAAACACGTAAATAAGAAATATGCAGTGTCTCTTACTCCATCTTAATTCATCCATCATCCCAGGCCCTGGGAAGACTGCATGAACACTGCTGCTCCAGCAAACCAGTACAGGCAGTCTTAAGATGCATCAACCTTCTCTAGATTTCAAGGTCAGGGACGGTTTTACTGTAAGACACTGGGATAATTTGAAGGTGCTTGCCAATGGATGCCCATACTGAGCACCATACAATTTTGTACATTTAACTGAATGGAGTCAAGAAGAATGCTGAAACAGCTATTCTGTACAGCCACTAAATCCAACAGCATTTGTGTGTTTTAAATTTCTTTCAGAACTGGGTTAACTGGGGTAAGGTTTTCTGCTCTCTGAGAACAAGATGAAGATGACCACTTGCTGCAGTGTTCCTCTAAGTCTGGTTAATACAGTTCTGTTAGACAGCTCCAGTAACACTGCAATTTCAAATGTCAGAAAACTGAGATAAAAGTCTGTGATTATGTTTGATAGGAAAGATGCGTGCTAATGTCTTTACAAACAATTCGATGGGTGAGGGTGTGGGTGTTAACGTCTTTGAAATGGGCCTTAATGTCTCCACTGCCTTCAAGCAGCAGGTTTGTTACAGAGCCCGGGCAGCTTGGCTCCTCAAACAGACAGCTGCATTTGCACCAGCCTGAACTTCTGAACTTTGGGGTAAAATGACAGGTCCAAGGGGGATATGTGATAGGCGGTTCAGGAAGGCTGCTGCACCCTCCTGGTACCTCAGCCACTGGGGAAAGGAAGAGGGCAAGACGCGGCCGGGAGTTTGGGCTAAAAGGAGGCTGCGCCCTCCAAAGCCCCGCGGGCTGTGCCCCTTGGACTGTCTCCCTTTATTGGAATAAAGTTGCAGGACTCCTCTGTCTCTTTAATGAACATTGGCTTTTCAGAGCGTGATTTTCCGCACAGGTTTACTAGCTATATTTAAAAGTATTAACCCTTGAAAATTTTAACCTTCAGAAAAGAAACTGAAATAGAAAGGTTTCTGCAGGTAATCAAGCAACACTCTGAACACTGAGAGGCACTTAACCTACAGCTATTTGCACCTTGTCATGACAATCCATTCAGTACTGGGTTTACTTGAAACAGCCGATTCTTGGACAAAGAACCCCAAACCAAGCAATGCAAGAAAAGGGTGCAGGTATTGGGTGAAAGAGCCTTAACAGACAAAGAGCCCATGTCTAGGATGTAATCCCAGAGTGAACAGTGACACTCTCCTGCACCAAGAAAACATGGTCCACCAACCAGTAAGATTAGGAACACTTAAAATTGCTCTGAAGGACTGTATGGTAGCAGCCATTTAGTCATCCAATCTTTCAGAGAAGATTTTGCTACATCATCACTAGAAAACTCAAATTACAAGCACTGACAGCTTTTCCACAAGGTACTGATTTCCTCCCCACTCAAAACACCCAAATTCAAAACTCTGGTATGATGGTTGGTGCCTCTAATCTGTTAAGTACCTTACAGGCTGGCATGACATATCCAGTGGAAACAGTATTAGCTGCTCGCTTTGTCGAGCATTATGGCTCAGAGAGGGAACAAAGAGTTCTCCTCTAACTGCATGAAGCAAGTCCCACAAATATAGACCCACTTTCTCACTCATTTAGAAGTGCTCTTACCTTTACCTAACACACAGTTTACACCCTAAATTTTAAAATACTTGAGGTGTCTTCTACAGTTACACTAAACTAGGGAGACTCGAAAATTTCATTTCTTCTAATTGGAAAGAGGGTTTAGAGAGGACAAAGACTTGAGATCAAAGAACCAGACAGCAATTTGCACTTCCTACAGTGAACAGTAATGGATTCCACCTAGTTGAAGGGACTTTTTCCTCTAATCCCCTCGACAGCAGAAGTACTTGGTAGGTTGACACTTACCCCTGCCAGTTCTTGTTGAATAGGAGCAAGCTGGGCTTCAGAAGCAGGACTCAGGGTAGCACTGACTGAGGCCACAGCAGGAGCAGGGTACTCAGAGTCGCACTCACCAGCTGGTTCTGTGTGACCCAGACCATGGTAGGGGAGCTCAACCTCTCCCTGGGGGTCCTCGCCTGAATCCGACAAAGCTTTTTGCTCTGCAGGGGACTGTGAGCAAAAAAGACAACGTCCCTTCAATGCAAGGCTGCAACATGAGATATCGGTCGTCCTAGTGAGAGGATCTGCTAATCCATTTTTAAATTTCACTGTTTTCACAGTATGGCAGAAGGAGCTCCTTGTTGCTGAGACACCAATTAAAACGCATAGAAACTGTGTAAGAACCTGCTGACAGAATTAGCTTCCCCTCCCTGCAAAAAGCCTCGGCTGGAGCAAATGCACTCCTTTGAAAGTTACCGAAATAATCTGTGTCCCCAGCAATGAGAATATTTTGCCAGTTACAGGCTTGTTGGGGTTTAACCTCTCCCTCTCTCAAGGACTAAAGGGCAGCTGATAGCTTTTGCCCGCAGATTCAGACATATAATTTAAGCAATTACTGTAAATAAGTATCCTTCACTGCCTCTTCAGCCCACGTTTGAGGGAGGTGAGGTTGGTTATAAAATTCTCACAGAAATTAATTATTTTAACATTCACACAAGACACAGGATCCTTTCATATTCACATGACTGTGAATTACCTGAAAAGAAACACCAATCCTTTTTTGTCATAAATTAATACGTTTCAATCTATTTCAAGGGGGATAACTAGTGCACCCTAATGGGATTTGGGATTTGCCAAACTTCTGCCACAGACTTTTCACTCCTTTACATCATTTAATGCTTCACATCCCTGCTTATACAACAAAATTTAAGCATTATCATATTCTGCACACATCTGAAGAATGAAAAAGTTAAAAAGGCTGTGAGCACAAACAACTGTATTGTGACTAAGGACTATGTTATAGCCCATGGATAACACACAGGCCAAGGATGTACTCTCACTTGCAATCTGTGGGCTGAGCTTCCCTGCATCTTCTGCTGAAGTATCTGAAGAATCAAGCAGTATGGAAAAGATGGCACTCAAAAGCACACAAACTTGGCTTGCTCCCAGAAAACACTTGGTAGAACAAAGAGAGACTAAAAATGCTCCTCATTGCCCAGGTCCACGCAAGAAAGTAAGCAAAAGCCTCAAAAATAAACAGCAGCACTTAACATCTTAAGAGCCCCAAGTTCTTCAAGTAACACTTGTCCTGTCCTCATAACAGAAGCAATTATTAAAAGCCAGCAATACATGAAATTTTATCATGCAAAAATTACTAAAATTAAGGCTCAAAATAGTCAAAATACATTTACTGGGGATAATTCTGTAGATGTCAGGTAAAAGTTCAGGATGATAGGTTTCTGTACTGGCAAAGTTATCTGGTTTTAATATCTAGTTGTTAGCAACAGACCCAAACACTAACTTAAAACCCCACAGAATGAGAAGAGTTAAAGAAACATTTTGTCACCAAACATTTAATAAAATCTAGCAGTGTAGCAACCTATCCTTACCTTTTTGTCTGGGGAGAACAGAAGGAAAAGGCTACCTGGAGCTGGCCTTAGCATTTCAAATATATGTAAAAAAAAAAGCCTTACTGGCAATTTACACTGACTTCTAGGTACAGTTCAGAAAATTGCTACTAATGAAGAGGAGGCAAGAACATTAACACACACTTGTGCTAAACTCTTACAGTGGAAATGACAAAATATTTTGCAAGTCATTTATATCGACACAGTTTAGAACATCTTAAAGTAGGCTAAGTAAACATCCAGCAGACTCTAGTAACTTGTAATACTTGAAACACTTGGTGTCAAGCATTTCAAAAAGTGGAAATAAGCATAAATCTGATTTCTATCCTAAGTAAGACTGGAATATCTGCTTCAAGACCCACAAAAGAAACAAACAAAACCCAATTATTGCAAATCACCACTTCTATGAAGAAAAACCTGAATCCAAGCTAAGAATTTCATGGCCAATGTATAAATACATAAAATTATAAAATTATATTAGAAAAAATATATAAATCAAAAACTTCTGCAAGTTTCCCCAGTTTTGTGAATAGTATGTGGTTTAAGTCATGGAAGACATGACCTGCAAAGGACTCAAGGATTTATCAAACCAGAACTGCTCCAGGCAGAAGTTTGTACAGCTGTTCTCAAAAAAGCATATCCAAAGGAAACTGAGAACTCTTAAAATTAATTTTAATCCTTAGTCATGCATACTATTGAAAGTGTTTCTTAGTCTCTTAGCTTCATTAATTCTGATCTAAGCTCTTTCTTGAAGTTCCTTGGAGCTGGTGAACAGTTAACTCTCTTCATTTTTCTGGAATGTTTTGTCTGAGAAATCTGTCCCTCCTTGAGCCTCCTCTTCTCTACAGAAAACATTCCTTATAAAATACAGTTCTAGGGAGAACTTGACAGAAACCCGTTCCTGTCTCTTAAACACTATGGCAAAGATCAAGGGAGAGATGAATAATGTTAGGAACCCACCTACACAAATTCACCTCGCTCAGCCAGATCAAACAGCATCTATTTTATTAAAACTAAAAATAACACACCCAGACCAAATACATCTAAGTCTATTTGGAGATTTGGCTTCTTCTGCACTGCAGAAAATAAGGAGAGACATGAAGAAATACTTAAAAGCTAAGACTCACATGATACTACTACAATCACCAAATATAGTCAAGGAAGTAGTACTCTTTTTCAAAGAAGACTGGCACAAGCGCTTTTGGACCAGCTTTTCCTCCCAATTCTAAGTTGAGCTCTTTGCAATTCCTTTCCTCACCCCAGCACCCCTATCCAATGGCCTAAAGAATCTACTCTCAGTATATCTTTTCACATTTTTTACCTGCTTATGGCCAAGGACAACTCTTGCTTGTATGCCTAACAGCCTTTGATTTAATCAGCCTGTCTATATTCCTCCAAGCTTTTTCTTGCACAACTGTCTCTACTAATACCTGCATGACTGCTCTTTTAAGTACAGCAATATATTCACATTTATGAACGCTTAAGCATACATTTTAACTCCTTAAGTATACTATGGTCTTACAACACAGTTCAACTGGGTATCCTAACAAAGCCTCTTGGCAGCCATGCTAACAATGCTGAGCCAGACTGGGAATGGTATGCCTCTCCATACATGAATTCTTCATTCACAGTTCTCTCTCTGCCACCATCCTAAACTTGTAAGTCATGGTCACAGCATGAAGAACCTTTTCTAGTCATCTGCCTCCCCAAACCACCAAAACCCAAGAATTTCCAAATAACATTGCATCAAGGCAGGACTTCAACTAAGCCCTATTTTCCATCTTAAAAAAAAACAAAAACCCAAAAAACCTCATGATTTTGCTCTCCAGGCTACCTGGGAATGCCATCTTCTGATCACCTACATCACTTTTACAACTCCATACCTATTTTTAAAACTCATAGTTAAGACCATGATGACAGCTAGAACAATTTAACAACATAACGCCTTATTCACTCCAGGACCTTTGCATTCAGGGCCCAGTTACGCCTTAAACTCTTTTTACCACTTGGGTATGGAACATGACCCAAGTATCACATAACTTCTTTCAGAGTCATTCTTAAAAGATCACCACTATCAATTCACATATGGAAAGCAAGTACACTGATCAAAACTAGTTATACGACAAACTAGAAATAAAGTGTTCTTTTTTATATTCTACCAATACCCCAACCCAGGCTGCCAGAGGGAAGAGGACAAGGTGCAAGCTACATCAAAAACAATGGTGCTTTCAAGAGCAAAAATTTTTTTAAATCCGAGTAGAGAATCTACCTTTCCCTATGCCTGTGACTAGGGAGGTCATAATGATCCTACAGGATTACAATCAGTAATGACCCTATTATCACAGTTCACACTTGCAAAACAAATGACACTACTTTAAAAACATTCCTGGACAAAGTGTTTCTTTACACTCCTATTGATTAAATTTGTTTGCGCTAATATATCTGCTTAAAAATGCACCAATCCAAAAATGACAATACTTGCACCTCAGAAATGCATGATAAAAGTTAACATCAGAAAATTACAAGTAACCTATGGCCAGAAACTTGTCATGAAATGGTTTTATGGCAGAAGCGAAAGTCAGTTTCAGAGCAGAAACAAAAGTCAAACAAGTGCCTAATATTAAGCACATATCTTAAGTTGTATCCATGAATTTAAATATTTAATTCAAAAAGTGGTATGAAAAGCACAGCTTAGCTCATAAATAAGTTATTTGGATAGATAATGGAGTAACGGAAATACTCTATGCATAACAGAGTGAGGTTCAGACTTTGTATTGCTTTCAGATCTCAACAGTTTGAGTCTTAAGCTGATGCAATTTTCCAGCTGGTGTCAGGACTAGAAACTCTGCTTGTCAGAAACATGAATAGCAGCACGACTATTCGGATATTTGCAAGACTATATTTCACACATTGTAAAAATAGTTCTCAAAGAGTTAAGGAGATGTGAAAATCATGGAAATGCAGACTCACTCAAATTTAGTAACTGCCAACTTGACATCCACCATTAATTGACATCTAAATTGAAAACAAGGACAGACTAATCCTGTCTTTAACTGCAAAAGAAAACAGTTAATTTTTACTGAAAGTAAAATTAAGAGGCAGCATTATAAATGCCATGCACTTTTTGTCCCCTTTAAATAAACATGTCAAACTGCAAGTTCTGATGTTTTATTGAAGTGTATACATCCTTAGCTGGAAGATGCAGTTAAAAACTTAGTTCCCAGACTAGTATGAACTTTGTCCTAGAACACGGTGACTATTTTCCAATTTTTAGTGGAGAAAAAAATCATAGAACCATAAAGTTGTTCAGGCTGGAAAACTCCTCCAAGATCAGAGTCCAGCCATTCTCCCAGCACTGCCAAGTCCACCACTAACCCATGTCCCTAAGTGCCACATCCACCCAGCTTTTAAATCCCTGCAGGGATGGGGAGTCCACCACTGTCCTGGGCAGCTGTGCCAGGGCTAGACAGCCCCTTTAGTGAAGAAATTCCCAATATCCAACCTAAACCACCCCAGCACAACTTGAGGTCATTTCATCTCATCCTGTCCCATGTTCCCTGGCAGCAGAGCCTGACCACCACCTGGCTGTACCCTCCTGTCGGGAGTTGTATAGAGTGAGAAAGTCTCCCCTGAGCCTCCTTTTCTCCAAGCTGTGCCCTCCCAGCTCCCCCAGCTGGAGAAAGTCTCCCCTGTGCTCCAAACCCTTTCCCAGCTCCGTTCCCTTCTCTGGACACGTTCCAGCCCTTCAATGACTTTGTTGCCATGAGAGGCCTAAAACTGAACCCAGGATTTGAAATGCCTCACCAGTGCCCAGCACAGGGGGATGGTCACTGCCCTGGTCCTGCTGGCCACACTATTGCTGGTACAGGCCAGGTGCCATTGGCCTTTTTGGCCACCTGGGCTCATATTCAGCTGCTGCTGATCAACACCACCAGGTCCTCCTCCACCAGGCAGCTTTCCAGCCACTCTGCCCCAAGCCTCAAGTGTTTCATGGTGTTGGTATGACCCACAGTCTGACACCTTCCAAGCACAAACCTGTCAGGGTTTCTGGAAAAAGAACATTGTTTAACTTAGTAGTAGACACTGTTACTTCCAGAAAAGTCAGTAAGACCACTGAATTGAATGAACCCAGCTGTAATACTGAGAGGATCTGTAGATGGTGCAATGAAATAATTCTGCTCAGGATGTCCAGGTTCATGTGGAAAAACACTAGGCAAACATATAAACAACCATCATAGACAGTTAACTGAATACACAGTGCAATGCTTTTTCTCTCCCTCAGCTTACTGTCAGACTGCTGTGTCAGCACTTAAAAGCCTCCACTAACACTTTTGCTTACAGAAAAAAGTGACTTGACTAGATATTTTGCTAAATTAAAAGTGTAATTACATAGAGAAGTTACATAATCAAATAGTGTGTTGTTTGACAACTATATTGAAGTTACTTTTGCATTTTATGAAACATAGCTCTAGGAAAAACTCTTCTGTTTACAGGATTTCCTTGTTAACTTTAATAAAGATAGTCTTTTGTGGTAGGCAATGCACTTAACCAGGCATCTTTTACAGAAACAGTAACAGAGTTAACTCTTATTGGGAATATTTAGCTGTTAAGTCTTTCTGAAAACACAATAAAAGATCTCAACTAATATATAACCTGAGGCACTTTTCCTTAATTAAGTTTATTACAGCTGGTCTGAATGCTAGGTTCTGATATATACAGCATAGATTAAGTGGCTGTTACTTTTGGCTTGCAGTATCATGTTCTGACTATACTACTATTGTATCTATACTACAAAAAACTACTGGCACGAGCAACAAGCTCTTCATTTAATCAAGCTGCAAGAAGCACAGCACTGATACTTTTACAAGTCCTTCTCTGCAGCATCAAATACACCACAATAAAAGCTACTAAAATTACTCATCATTCCCCCTTCCCCTTTAAAAAAATTCTACATCTCAACATAATACAGTTTAACATAAGCATTTATATCTATTACTACTTTGAAAATTGGCAACTAACTGACAGGTACTACTAACAGACTCTGATTTGTTTCAAGGAACAAGCCCTATTCCCCAGCCAAGCCAGATTTATTCCATGGCCAAAGCAACAGTGGCTAGCCCCCTTAAACAGCACCACCACCACTTGGCATTTAGATCAATTTAGAACTTATGTCTAACTCCTCTGTCCTAACTTATGTCTAACTCTCAGGAACCCACAGACCCTCCACCCAAATAGCCAGACATTCTGTCTGTGCCTAGGCAGAGGCTGTCCTGAATAAAGCTACCTGTTCAGCACAACCTCAGCATCCTCAGTGGCTGCTGGGAAGACTAAATCACAGATCTCCCTCCCTGGATCTTCTTGACCAGACCCAAAATACTTTATGCCTTTAATTAATATATTTAAAACAATATTTTGTTGAGACTTTATCAGAGTGCAACAGATCTGTCTCACAGCCCGATGCAGGAGCTTGCACAGCCTAATGCTCAAGGCATGGAGTGCACAGGCTGCTGGAGGCATCCAGAAGCAAAGGTACAACATGAAGGAACTCAAGAGCACAAGAACAGCAAACTTGGCATGTAAGGACCAGGTCAGCAAAAAAGGACACAGGACCATGTAATTATGCCTGGATTGCACACTGCTATGATCACCACTGTCAGGCTAAAGGACACCTGCAGAGAACACTCACCATGATGCAACTCAGAAGGGACTTCAGAACAGTCTAAGCAACAGTGGGTGATTGGGAGCTGTTTCCTAAAAGGAAACATAATCAAAATTGGTAGTGCAAACACTACCACTCCCTTCATTTCAAGGTATATGTAAACATCACTAAAAAATGTAATTAAAAGAATGTCTTGAAAGTACTTACTCTCCAGCAGATTTAATTTGATAAGCTAATATTAGGAGGACAGCAGATTTAAATCCTTTCCAAGCTGAGAAAAGATTTCAAGCTCCTGCTGAGGAATATGCCTACTGAACCTGTGAGAAAGCTTGAGTCTGGTACTTGTTCCAAACCAGAGAAAAGCTATCAACTGAAAGTGATTCAGTATTTCAATTCAAACATTTCTGACCCCACAGATAACAAAACAATCCAGTGATCCAACAGAAAGTGTATCAAACACTTCTCTTGGCTCCCACCATCTTCAACAGAAACAAGAGTAACCTTGATTTTGTTTCCCCCATAATAGCTTTTACTATTAACCAGACAGAATTAAATACCAAAGTATATATTGACATGAGAGAACAGAATTACTATTTCCCAAGGTAACTAGACACTTCTCAATTTACTAACCAAAGATATGAGAGACATTTAAATACTAAATTTCACTTAGGTGAAAAGCAATAATCTAGACCAGTTTTCTTTACTTTATTTTAACCCTATTATAAGAAAAACAAATTTTGTAGCTTTGTCATGCAACTCAAGTGTCAGCACTCCTCTGCCACATGTTCAAGACACACCTTCACAATACTTTTTCTCCCAGATTGGTCCATCTTCTGTGTGAAGAGCTACCTGTATTGTATTATGAAACCATCATACATCTTCCCACTTTTAGCCCTTCAGTACCTGCTTGCCCTGTTCCCATTAATGATGTTAATGCTCTATTAGCCATCTTCAACTTCAAGACAATATAGACAAAGGGCTGATCACCATGGATGGAAGGAGTCAGGGCTAAGAAT
This sequence comes from Erpornis zantholeuca, assembly GCA_013400515.1. Lineage (NCBI taxonomy): Eukaryota > Metazoa > Chordata > Aves > Passeriformes > Timaliidae > Erpornis > Erpornis zantholeuca. The sequence continues at coordinate 23,243 of VZTN01019187.1, read as the reverse complement.
AAAACAAAAAAAAAGTATTGGTATCTCCTTACCTTCTGTGCTTTATCCTTCTGAAATACAAAGACAGGTGGAGCAATGGCAGGTTTTTCTGTAAAAAGAGAAATCGTTGGGGTTTTTTCCAACCACATACATATTGACTATTATAAAAATGTTATCTTCCATTATGCTTTTACCAATAATGAATCCCTAAGCCGGTTAAATCTCAGTTACACATATTGTTTCTACCAGTTCCTGGTAACACATGTTTATAAGGATTTGATCTTCAAAAGTAAAAAGGAGTGTTTTAAGGTGAATAACACAATTAATATCTGAAAGCTATTTGTGTTTCCCCTCCAGATCACTTTCAAGCTAGTTACTTGCACCATACTTTGGTACATCAGATGGAAAACACCCTTTGCTGCTGCAGTTCACTATCTGAACAGATGCTCTTCCTTCCCCATCATCATGCATTAATGAAAAGGGAGTTTCCTGTACAGCCCCGCATACCCCTTTCTTAAAGGTCACCTAACACTCACATTTGATTACATTTGTATTTGATTATCATTGAAAACTTTAGAAAGGTCCTAAATCAGTATTTGCAGGTCTAAAATTAAAATTGCGTATTTCATACATATTACAGAGGAACCAGTCTTTTCTGCAGAATTTAAGAGCACATGTGCTTTCAACTTACAGCTCTGAATCAACTATTAGCATGATGCTATTTTCTAATAAAGCACATCAGCATCTAGTCTACAAGAAAAGAGTTAATGCCTAGAATGAGTGTATATTTCCATTGTCCTTCGAGATTTCACAACCACCTCAGTGTCCCGAATAATAAAAGTATATACACACACGGGGGAGTGTGTGTGATAAAGCAAATATGAGAATTCCTGAGAGTTCAACAAATTGATGCACCTTGTTTCCGAGTCATATATGAAAAGAAGCTGTATGCAGACTATGCAGTCAACAGCCCCCCTGTATGTTTGTAGGGCGAAAAATGAGTATGATATTTCAGTCTGTCTTTCAGTCTAGAAAATGGGATTTATGGAGAGATAGATTTGCAAAGAAATTAGCCAAAAAGCTCTGCCTTTGCAATTATCCAGTCTAATAACATGTCTAGACATTTGAGAAAATTAAAAATTTTAAAGCTTTCAGAACTTGAAAGGCTACCATTAAAAAGAAAAAATAAAGCCAACAAGAAGAATTACCTTACACCTAAAAAAACAACAGTATCACAAAATCCTCCATAAATCAGTTGCAGCATCAGTAAAGTAGTTGGATCACCATATTAGGAAAAAAGGGATTAAATTGTCCATTTGGGAACTGCTAGTGTTAGATCAGTTTGGCTGAAAAAGTGAAACTTTAGTTGACATACAGAAAATTATGAAAATTATTACAAGAACTGTGGAATTAATTGTGAGGGTGGAAGAGCCTCTTTCTACTTTTCTGCGGCTCTAACTCAAAGGGATAACCCAGCAAGACCAAAAAATACTGCAAGACTGATCTTGCAAGACTGGCATAACTTGTTCTACAAAAGGTAAAATTAACCAAGAAATTAAGCTACTTACGACATCATTTTGCCTGCTTTTTTTTCCCCCCTCTATTTTTTAAGTTCATCTATCCATCAAATACTGCTGAATCTTAAACATGCTTATTAGTAAGAGCAATGCAGGCAATCAACTTCAAAAGTGAAAACAATACAGACCCTTACATGTGATACCTGTCCCAAACACCAGAGTGTGTTGAAACAAGCCAGGGGTCCCTTTTCATTCCCTTGGCCTCAGTATAACCTGCTTGTGGGAAGCTGCACTTAAGCAATGGCCAAGATTTTAACCCTTGACTTCAAAGTGACAGTTACTTCTTAATACCATGTGGTATACCTTATTGCTCATTAGTGCTACTGCTACAGCAGCAAGTAGCGTGCCCTCAGCCAAACCAGTCAATACGGAGATCTACCAGGTTGTGGGACTTGTCTCACCTTACAAGAGACTCCTGCACCAAATTCCACAAATACCAAGGAGAACCGAACAAAAAAACTACTTGTCTGTCTAGGGCGTAATAAAGGATTGAAGTACTGAGAGAGAAGAAAGCAAACAAGGAAAAACAGATCCAACAACAATGCAGAATGCAGAGAAAGCATGGGACAGCTGACGAAAGATGGAATGGGTAGCCAGAGGAATTTATGCAAAGTAACACAACAAAATAGGAGCCGGAGTCCAGTGATTGAAAACTAAGCACTCCGGAAAAAAGAAGACAGATGCCAGGAATGGCAGAAAGCTCCCAGGAAAGAAAGAATTAGATGAGAACAAAGAACAAAGAGAGTGAAAAAAACCCATTGAGATTGTGTCCAGCTATGACATGAGAATGGCAAAAGGATATAATAAAGCAAATTATGGCCAGGCCTGTTAGTCAACCTGAAAAAGGGAACACGTGTGCAACATTTGGTAGTCTTTTGTCCACCAAAGGAACACAGTCCTCCAGTATTCAAGGTCCAAGAATCTCACTACTGCTCTTGTTGACTGTGCGACCAGCTGACAGGGTCAGGAATGACAATGAGACAACAGGCACTCACAGCTACCAACTGTGCCAGTGCTTACTCAGGAAGAGACACAAGAAACACTTGTTCATTGTGTCCATTCTGAAGTCTGCAGCAAGACGACAATGCTGGAAACACCTCCCTAATTCTAGCCCAAGGCAAGAAGGGATCACTGGACTGCCTTATTAGACCACTTTCATTAAATACTGGATATTTTTGTAAGTCTTATTTAAATTTTGGGTAAACGTTTTCATTGAAGACATCAAAAACAAAGTGTTACTGCCCCCAGTCATCCATTTCCGCACTTGGTAAAAAACTCTAGTATCAAATTTCCCATGCAAACATTCAGTTTTTGGTTTCTATTTCTAGTGATGTTTTTAAATGCATTTGTGTAGAGCTTCTCTAGCACCTAATGTTTTTTTTACACTTACACATACCATGTTTCCTTATCAAATGAAGAACCCCCATACTAGGTTTTATTTTTGCAGATCAAAAATGCAGATGTTCAGTAGTTCTGCAGTTTTTCCAGTCAAGTACTGCTCCAAAACAAGAATTCCACTGTTATTTGTACTAGCCAACCTTCAGGCCACAGAGTCATGTTCTCAAGAATGCTTTTGTTCCACCAGAGTGTCTGAAGATTGACCTATGGTAAAATGTATCTGCCAGGTCCACAAAACTGTCAGCAACTTAAAAAGAAAATAAAGCATGACATATGAAGGAAAACCCCTGAACCTTCAAACTTCAGGTAGAATGCATGTAAGAGAACATGAGATCTCCTTCATACCAAGAGATGAGCAGTCAGAGCACATAGTTCTTAAATACTGAGGAATAGGCATGTTTTTTTTCTTCAGAGAAGCACAGAGAAACATGGCAAAACAAAGATCTGGAGAAAAAAAATGTCAATTTTCTAACCAAGTCAGTCTTGATGAAGGCATTCAGATAAAGCCCAAGCATTTAAGAAGGAAAGAAAAAATTCAATAATTAGCACCTCTCGAATCTCAAGATGTGGAACTCATACAAACCTGAATGGTTTAAGGCTGTCAAATCAAATTGAATCTACGATTGAAAACCAACCAAATCCACAGAACTCCTTCCTGCAGTTTATTCATGTTACAGATATTTCAACCTGCATGAATAACTACAAAAACCTCAAGAGCTGGCTTTCACAGGCTAAATTTCTTTAACATATTTTGCCATCAAGTCATTAACTATCAATAAATCCATATGAATCCCTATGTGCTGTCAGAAAAACATGTACTAATAAACCTGCTGAACTTCCTTCACAAGCTGTGGAAATGAGAATGCAGAAACAGGAAACACTACCTCAATAGCTCATGCACAGATATCATCATCAAGTCATATATACTATTTAATATGAGATTTTTAACCTAGATACATGACCACTGGTAGCTGTAGCAAACTCTTCCATATCAACCACCTTTCTCACAGCTAGACAAAACATCCATTCACACAAACGCAACCATGGCAGCTGGTGCAGCTCTAGCAGCCATGAGGTATCAGACCTCTACTGCAGCATGAAATGACTTATTATTGAAAAAAATCCAAAGGGTCAAGGGCAAAAAGAAAAGCTTCTGCAGGTACATTGGTGATAAGAGAAAGGCTGGGGAAAACATGAGCTCTCTCCAGCAGGAAATAGGAGACGTGGTTACCGTGGATATGGAGAAGGCTGAGGTACTCAATTTTTGACTCTCTTCACCAAGAAGTGCTCCAAACACTTCACCTAAGTGATAAAAGGCAAAAGCAGCAGGAACTGGCACAATGAAGGACCACCTGCTACAGGAAAACGGGCTTGAGACCATCTGAAGGTGCACAAGTACATGGGAACTGATTAAACGCATTCATGAGTCCTAAGGGAACGGTCAGAGGAAGTGGCTAAGCCACTCTCCATTCATTGAGAAGTCCTGGCCATCTGAGGAAGTTCCCAGGGACTGGAAAAGGGGAATCATAACCCCCATTTACAAAAAGGGAGAAAAGGCAGACTTGGGGCACTACAGGCTGGCCTCACCTCTGCACCTGGCAAGATCGTGGAGCAGACCCTCCTGGAAACTGTTCTAAGGCACATGGAAAATAAGGTGGTGATTAGTGAGAGCCAACATGGCTTCAATTACAGCAAACCATCCCTGACAAATTCGGTGGAGTTCTATAATAATGTTACAGTGTTGGTGGACAAGGGAAGAGCAACTGACAGTCCATCTGGACTTGTGCAAAACATTTGACACTGTCCCGCAGGACATCCTTGTCTCTAAATTGGACAGATGGACCACTCACTGGATAAGGAATTGGCTGGTAGCTGCACTTACAGTTGCAGTCAATAGCTCAGTGTCCAAGTGAAGACCAAGCTTGGGACCATCACTGTTTAATACCTTTGTTGGTGACGTGAACAGTGGGATTGAGGGCACCCAGAGCAAGTCTGCCAATGACACCAAGCTGTGTGGTGTGGCTGATGTGCTGGAGGGAAGGGATGCCATCCAAACAGGCTGGAGAGGTGGGACTGTGCAAATGTTATGAACTTCTACAAAGCTAAGTGCACCTCCTGCACATGTGGCAAGGCAATCCCAGGCACAAACACAGGCTGAGGGGAGAATGGGTTGAGAAAAAGCCTGGGGAGAAGGACTTGTGGGTGCAGGTGGATAAGAAGCTCAACATGCCCTGGCTACAGGCACACTGAAACCCTCCGTGTGCTGGGCTGAGCCCCCAGCGTGGGCAGCAGGGAGGGGGGGATTCTGCACCTCTGCCTTCCTCAGGAAAGACCCCACCTGCAGAGCTGCCCCAGCCCTGGGGAACAACATCAGGAGGACATGGAGCTGCTGGAGCCAGTGCAGAGGAGGCCATCGAGATGCTCCAAGGGCTGGAGCACCTCTGCTCTGGGGACAGGCTGGGAGAGCTGGGGGTGTTTAGCCTGGAGAAGAGAAGGCTCCAGGGAGACCTTCGTGCACCTTCCAGTGCCTGAAGGGGCTCCAAAAGAGCTGGAGAGGGACTTTGGACAAGGGGGAATGGCTTCAAACTGACAGAAGGTAAGTTTAGATTAGATATTAGGAAGAAATTCTTCCCTGTAAGGGTGATGAGGTCCTGGCACAGGCTGCTTCATGGACCTCTGGATGCTCCATCCCTGCCAACATTCAATGCCAAACAGGACAGGGGGCTTGGAGCAACCTGGTCCAGAGAAAGGTGTCCCTGAACACTGCGGGGCAGGAAGGTTCAAAGGTCTCTTCCAACCCAAACCATTCTACGGCTCCTATGAAAATAGAAAGAAACACCTGCAGGAGTGTGTATCTCTGTAGAGTTCTCAGGCTCACAGATCGTATCTCATGGCACAGCAGTGAGAAGTGCCAAAAAAGCAGTCACCTTCTTCACTGTTGAGCCCACTGTGCCTCTACCATTAAGGGCAAAGCATAATTCAGGTTGGAGGTCTCTAGTCTGATATCCTGCTTTGAGTAAGGTCAGTTATGTTGTTAGGCCAGGTTAATCAGCTTGGTCTTAACCATCCAAGGAGGGAAGCTGAGCAGCCTTCCCAGGGTAATCTCTTCTACTGCTTGACTGTCCTTATGGTGAAAAAACCCCACCACCACCACAAAAACCCAACCTTTTCCCTGCTTCCGCCCTGAATATCTCATTCCACCTCTCACCTTTTGTCTTTTGTCCTTCCAACATACACCACTCTGATGGGCCTGGGTCTATCTCTCTAATAACCTCCTCACAGACCCTGGTAAGCTCCAAATGTGCCTCTCTGAAGAATTTTTTCCTCTAGGCTGAACATACCCAGTCTCCTCACAGGACACACAGCCCAGATCACCAAGTATCTTGGCGATTCGTGTTAATCTTTAAATTTTAGAAGGAACCATGTCATGAAAACAACTTTCAAGACCTCACCAGATCTGCTGTAGCCATGCTGTTAAGAGAATTTATTTTTATAGCTAAGATCTACAATGTTTCAAACACTTCTTTTTAAGTTTACTCCAAATTACATTTAGAAATGCAATAGTGCCTGATTACATGGAAAACTACATGAGGCAGGAAAAAAAAAACCCAACAACTGCAGTGCAACTTCTTGGCAAGTGAGTCCTTGGCAAGCGAGTCTTCCACTCCAGAAGCATACAAGTTGAGAACAGCTACTCCAACTGTAACTCTTTGTAATGCATCACCTGAGAGAAAAAGTGTAGCAGACCTGTGAACAATGAATGAGTGTTGAAAAGAACAGCAATTAGGCTGTTAAATGACTGAAAATACTTGGAGTGGTAATTTATCACTTGTGAAACACTCATCTGAGAGTCCAGAAAATGAAAATTCAAAGATAGGTTGAATTATGCTTATTGGAACATTGCAGGCCACAAAAAATGTTCTTGGGGATTTTTTCACCATTTACATTACAAAGAGCAGAATAATCACACTAAGTTTAATGTATGAAGAGATAGAGACAATTTGCAGCACTATAAAATTCTAAAGGTGTTGATAACAACACAAGATTCTCTTTCAGTAGCTAAGAATAGACTCAAAGCAAATAGGAAGCTGCCACACCAAGAGCTGACCTGCAAAAAAATCTCCACAAGCAAAATCCAGACATACTTCATGTCAGAAAGAACGAGAAACACAACTGGATCATTTATGGCCAAACTTCACAAATGATGTTGCGATGAATAGAACTGATGTGGGGAGAAGAGATACTTCCGCCAATCTTACAAGTCAGAAAAGAAAAAAGTAGCTTATTTTCATATGAGAGGGAAAAAAAAGCCACGAGGCAGGCCAACTACTTTGCAATGTAGGTAAAATATCTATAAAGAATTCCAAAAAGTGTTAACGAAAGTATTAAAGCATTTAGATAGCTCTATCTTGTCAATTAACTAGATCTTTATGGTGTCTGGGTGTGAATTATTAGGACATGTCACTCTGCCTAACTTTGCACCAGGTAATCCATCTGAGGTCACCATGGGGGAAAAAAAAGATCTTGTTTCTAGAGTCTGCAAACAGAGGCAGTGATGAATGCCACGTTTTCCCTCAAAGCAACAGCAGACCTTTCTCTGTCCAAAAGCTGCCATGAGACAAGTAGAATAAACAATCAAGTTAACCCCCACTCCAAAACAACACAGAAGCAATGTCAGCATCCTACAAGTCTGGCAAAGAAATAATACCGATTAGTATGAAAGGAACTACTTCAGTTTGCTCACCTTCTGTGCATTGCATAAAATAGGCTGAGTTGGAAGGAACCCATCAGGATCATCGAGTCCAGCTCCTGGTCCTGCACAGGGCACCCCAACAATCCCACCCAATGACTGAGAGCACTGTCCCAATGCTTCCTGAACTCAGGCTTGGTGCTGTGACCACTGCCCTGAAGAGCCTTATGTGCTCAACCTCCCTCTGGGTGGAAAACCTCCTGCTATCCAACCTAAACCTCTCCTGACTCAGCTTCATGCTGTTTCCTCAAGCTCTATCACTGGTCACAAGAGTGTAGAGTCTGGTACCTGCCCCTCAGCCTCTCCTCATGAGGAGGTTGAAGACTGCACTGAGGTGTCCCCTCAGTCTTCCCTTCTCCAGGCTGAACAAACCAAGTGCCCTCAGCAGCTCCTCATACAGCTTCCCCTCTAGACCCTTCCCATTCCTTCTGGCCCTTCTTTGGACACTCTCTATTAGCTTAATGTCTTTTTTATGTCCTTAACATAAAAACTATGTGTGTGCCCAAAACTGCCCAAAACTGCCCAAAAGCAGTGCCCAAAACTATCCCCTCCCTCGCCAAGTTGGCCTGATGCCCCCCAGGACACGGTTGGCCCTCCTGGCTCCAGGGCACTGCTGACTCAGATCCAACTTGCTATTGACCAGGACCCCCAGGTCCCTTCCTGTAGCACTACTCTCTAGCTTCTAATTAATTTAAAGCAGTTACATACAGTAACTGTTACGATTGTGAACTGTATGTTCAGCAATTTCATAAGGCCAAGTAAGTTGCAGACACCTCCGGAACAGGAAATGTGAACACATCCATCAAATTTTAGCCCTCAGAAAAATTAGTATCACCTTTCAACCATTGAAAATATAAAGTAATTCATTCCCCACACAAGGGGATCCTGTTGCCTTGAAAGTGCAGCTTCAGCAGTAATTTATAGACAAGCAACTTACTAGTTGTGTATTAGCTGCAAGTTAATGAGAAAAGCATTCTGGTTCCCTTAAATATATAGGGCCAACAGGAATCTGCTAGTTCTCTGGTATTCTAGCTGGATCGTCTTAAAACTGACACTTCACACACGTGGCAGTGAAGTACCAAAGACTTCAAAGAAAGTTTCTAAGAACATTTAGTAACTACTTTATACATTACTACCAGTAACAATTGTGCCTACCATTCTAAAATCCTGGTTTTCAAGAATCACCCTCACAATGACAGTCCCCAAAACCTTTACCACCATGTCACTAAATCTTTGCAGCAAAACTTCCCACAGCTAGGGAGAAATTGCTCTCTCCTCCTCTTCATTCTTCAAGTATGATAAGCTCCACACTTATCAGCTCATCTCTCACCATGATGGGCAATGCCAAGACCAGGATCTGTTCCTAGGAAACTTCACTGTACAAACTTCCTTGGAAAGTGGCACTAGGACTACCTCATGGTTCATCCCCCTTCTATGCAGCGGAGAACCCACTTAAGCCAACAACCTTCTTCTGTTAAGGCTGGCCATCACTCCATTATAAAGAGGTAGGGGAGCAGTTTCACCTAATCATTAGAAACAAAGGAAAGACAAGTGAATAACAAAGATTTGAGGAACAATAAGAATGAAAAAAATGAAGTAATTATTAGAGGAAATGTTTGTAGCTTTGAAGAAATGCATCACAGAAAGATCATCCATTAAAACAGTTTGAAGTTGCAAAGGACGTTTGTAGAATGGTTACTTAGAGGCAGTACTGACAGCTCAGTGGTGATTTAAGACATCCAATAGTCCAAGAGAGACATCAGAACCTAGAAGGTAAAGATAACTAATATACTGTTGGAAACAGAAATACCAATCAATGAATTGAAAGATGGCTGTCATGGTAAAAATTACAGGTTAAAAGCACTTTGCATTGGTAAGATGAGAAGACACAGGCAGCATGAAACTCAGCACTTTTCAAGGCCAGAGAAAGGTTTGTTGCAGTAATCAAACAGGTAAGAATCTTGAGTTTCACCTGCATGAACAGACCATGAAAGCTACTGTTTAAACACACCAAACAGAAACAATCTCCAAGAAGGACTGAAACGTCATTCTAGGTACTTGCGTCTACTATGCGTCAAAGAATAATTAGCTTCACACCTCACAACAAGTATGATTGAGACAGCACTGTTGTACAGATCAATCAAGATTAAGGAACATTAAGATCTTTTTTGTAATCACACTTTTTTGTAAACATGAACATTGAGCTATCAAATACTATGAACAATAAAAGACCAATATGAAGCAGACGGTCAAAGAATTATCAGTACCAAAATACTTACTTCAAATATTCAAATGAAAATACCTGGGTACAAGGAAGTAAACCATTCACCTGAACAATGGAAAAATAAAACTAATTGATGTGTTTAAGAATGAAGAGAAAATAGTCACCTGAGAACATCCTTGCCGTGATAGAGACTGCAAATAAGGCAAATAGAAAGACTATGGAGTTCTCAGAGTTTCAGCAGAAAGATGTAAATTCCAGAAAGTGCATGTATTTCCACTATTATACGAAGAACATACACCTCAAAAATGGAACTGAAGGGAACAAAACTAGCAACAGCCAATGATATCAGAATGAGCAGGAAATAACAGTCCCAAAGCAAGCTGATCTTGCTTCATCTGAGGAAATATTGTATCACATTCTTATTCTGTTTCTGCAAGAAGAAACAGAACAGCAGCAGATGAAGGTGACAACTCTGGAAAAACACGCAAATATAAACTTAAGAGGTTTGCAAGTGAGGCACGAAAGGGTCTTAAGGATGGGATCACACTCCCCCTGCCATCCCAGGGAGTCTATAAGACCCTGCATAAAAACAGAACTAGATATAGAAACACTCAACAAGTCGTCATCAAAAGCATAATAAATATTGGTAAACTGTTGAGCTTAATGCTCTCCAGCAGAAAGGGGAGGTAAAGTGAGGGGCTTGCATGACTTAAGACAGCTATTGCCAAGCTTCTGGTTCTAAAAGAACTCGTTAAAATTTATTATAATGGTCATTATAGTGGCAGTATATAAACTAAATACTGACATTAAGTTTCTCACAAATAGTCATTACAGATTTGGCCACTACCATTCTTGAGACCACTTATCATGCCTCGTCGGGCACTGACAACTCATCTTGAGTGTGGAAGCCAACAGTCCAAGACATGCTGCGTCACAGGATTTGTTAAGTGTAATTGTATTGTTAGCTGCTTGTAGGCTTCATCTTCAAAGGCTGCGCCTACAACATTTATTTGCTTCCTGTTGTTTAACGTTAATATCAGAACAGTAATTGCCACTGACACTGAGTTCAAAAGTAAGAAACAGTACTGAAAGAAGGGGCCTCACACACACTTTCATCCACCTCCCTCTGGGCATTTCTTTCCCTCTTACATTACCTGAGAAGAATGATGAGAAACAACAGAGACAGCAGGGCAAACTGCCTTTTGCCAAAACACTGAGAGACATTTGTTATTCCCAAAGGCAAAATATAGATACCCACTACCACTTAAAACACCACTGTACACACCTTGGGGCAGAATACCCAAATACTATAGTACTGCAGCCCAGGCTCCCCTAATGCTCTTCAGAAAAATAAAATGAAGCCACTTAACTAGTGGACCTCTGATGTTTTCAGCACAAAAAAATACAATGCATCTACTGTGATACCCCACCTTGTTTTACATAGCCCTTCTATTAACCCTTTAACTAAAGAAATTATTAACATGAGTGTAAGCAAGGGGAAGATTTACAGTGGTGCCAAAGTTGTGGACGGTAACTTCAAAAAGCAACTGGACAAGGCGGGGCACAAAGCGGCTCAGAGCCGGGGCCGAGACGCACCGCTCGCTCGCTGCCACCCTCCAGGGCCCGTGCCCAGCGCCGGGCCCGCCGTCAGCGTCCAGGGAGCACTGACCCGCGGCAGGTACCTGAGGGCGCAGCCCCAGCCTAGCCCCGTCCGCCTCCGCCTCGCGGACA
>VZTN01019187.1:0-11340 GCA_013400515.1 Erpornis zantholeuca | reverse complement strand
CGGAGCGGGGCCAGTTGCCCGCGGGTCTCCGTCCCGCGCGCGACCTTGCGCTGCGCACCTCCTCCCGTGGCCGCGGAGCTCCGGCGCGCAGGCCTTGAGCTGCTCCTGGCGCCACGTCCTGTGCTCACAGTGCCGCTGCCCGGGCCGGTCACGGGGCAGCAATCCCCTTGCAGCCCCTCCTCTGGGACATGATTCCTCTGGGATGCTGCCAGCCTGAACATTGAGTCCGAATCCTGGCCCTGCAGAGGACACCCCGACAATCCCACCCTGGTCCTGAGAGCAGTGTTCAAACGTTCCATGAGCTTTGGCAGCCTTGGGTCTGTGATCACTGCCCTGGGGAGCTGTTCAGTGCCTGACCACCCTCTGGGAGAACCTTTGCCTAATATCCAAGCTAAACCTCCCATGACATAGCTTCACACCATTCACTCTGGTCGTGGGTCATACCTTTCTAAGCCATTTCTCCAGACTTAAGACTCAAACTCTTATTTTTGGGAGGATGCTGCTCCGTCCCACACATCTGTATTTGCTGTTCTGTGTGTCATCTAGCTCTACAGAAGTATACACTGCTGAAAATGTAGGTGCAAATGGGTGTTACATGGTCACAGGGTGTCAGTCCAAATAGTACAGTATATAACCACGCTAGTGTTCTCATTGTCTTGATGGTGCCCCATATTTTGTTGGCTGCTTTGTTCAGTGCACCAGAGCTCCCCTGACTGCATGGTTTCAACCCCTATGCATTAGCCAACAGCAGCTGATACAAGGGATAGGAACTGAGCAATCCATGATTCTCATCTTACTCCTAATAATAGCTTCAAGGCTCATTTAACAACAGTATGCATGGTGCCCATCATTTGACTACATCCCTCACAAGTGAACACACTAGCATAAGGCAGAACCCAAGCACCAGGGTCCTGATTCCTTTTGCAAGTACCATACATTGAAACCATCTGTTTTGGCTACTAGGAGAATTTTCCATCAGGAATGTAACAGGAGAACTGACAAAACTTGGTAAGAATAAATGAATGGCACTAATTTAGGAACAACAATCATCACAGAATGGGTTGGGTTCCAAGGAACCTTTGCGTCCATCTCATTCCACCCCTTGCCATAGACAGGGACACCTTCCTCTGAACCAGGTTGCTCCAAGCCTCATCCAACCTGGCCTTGAACACCCAGCGATGGGACAGCCACGTCTTCTCTGGGCAACCCGTACCAGGGCTTCACCATTCTCACAGCCAAGAATTTCTTCCCAATATCCCATCTAGCCCTGCCCTCTGGCAGTGGGAAGCTGTTCCCCCTTGTCGTGTCCCTCCAGGCTCTTCTCCAAAGTCCCTCTCCAGCTCTTTTGGAGCCCCTTCAGGCACTGGAAGGTGCACGAAGGTCTCCCTGGAGCCTTCTCTTCTCCAGGCTAAACACCCCCAGCTCTCCCAGCCTGTCCCCAGAGCAGAGGTGCTCCAGCCCTTGGAGCATCTCGATGGCCTCCTCTGCACTGGCTCCAGCAGCTCCATGTCCTCCTGATGTTGTTCCCCAGGGCTGGGGCAGCTCTGCAGGTGGGGTCTTTCCTGAGGAAGGCAGAGGTGCAGAATCCCCCCCTCCCTGCTGCCCACGCTGGGGGCTCAGCCCAGCACACGGAGGGTTTCAGTGTGCCTGTAACCAGGGCATGTTGAGCCTCTTATCCACCTGCACCCACAAGTCCTTCTCCCCAGGCTTTTTCTCAACCCATTCTCCCCTCAGCCTGTGTTTGTGCCTGGGATTGCCCTGACACATGTGCAGGAGTTGGACTTGGCTTTGTAGAAGTTCCCAAGTCGCACCTCTCCAGCCTGTCCAGGTCCTTTGGATGGCATCCCTTCTTCCAGCATGTTGACCACACTACACAGGGCACCTACCTTTAAATACAGAATATCTATCTTTAAATAAATGTCTATCTTCATCATATGGTGGAATACTTCTGTAGATCAGATGATACTATTTGGAGTTTTATGATTACTAGTGCAAGCTGCATTATCAGTTGAATTAGCAAGACAGTGGGCACAAGAAATCCAGGTGTTTTCTAAAGCCTGTTACCAACAAATTCTTATCACACTTGCTAGACAGGCCATCTAGTTCAGCTGGACACCCAGCTGTATCTGATACTCATGACCAAGAGAGGAATGTTTGGGGACAAGATCAGTGGTCATGTTAGGTGTAGCAACCATGAAATTGTGGTGTTCGAGGTTCTGAGGGGAGTAACAAAGACAAATGGGAGACTTCAGCCCCTTCAAGAGAATGACTTTGGGTTATTCAAGTGAAGTGAGATTCTGCAATGACAAAAGAGCTCAGAAGAGCTGGCAGCTTGCTAAGGACTTCCTCCAAGTACAAGAACAGTCTGTCCCAGCAATCAGAGGAATAAGTAAATGTGTTGGGAGTCAAACTTGGTAAACATAGAACTTGTGAATGAACACCAAAAAAAGTTTACACGAGATGGAAGCAAGGACAGACTACCGAAGTGGAATATAGAAATACTTCTTCAGCATGCAGAGATGGTATTAGGAAAGCCAAAGTTGAATTAGAGCTGAAACTGCCAAGGAACATCAAATGCTTTCCTGGGAAAAATAAAATTCTAAGGAAGTGCCCCAGGTCTCTGAGCTTTGAGATAGAATTCAGAAACAAGATCAAGTCAAAAATCTCTTGAGAACTCTCAGCCTGCATGAGTCGATGGGATCCAGTGGGCTATGTGGGAGGGGGCTGAAAGCTGGCTGGTGTTACTGAATAGACACATTCCATCTGCTTTAAAGGATTCTGGAGATCAGTGAAGACCATGTCTGCATTCCAGGGGGCACTCTAAGCAGCAGGAGGCTCTGTTTAACCTCTCACTCTCTGGCTACCAAGGGAGAAGAAAAATACCATTAAGAGTGTTGCTTTTCACCTGAGATGGGTCCTGTCATGCTTCCCCTGGCTTAAATAAACTTGACACTAGTCAATAAACTGCATGGTCCTGAACAAGTCATCCCCATTTTCCCTGAAGGTAGAGCTCCAGCCATGGTATCCACAGATACCTGGGGCTGCTGCAGCATTTTTTATTTGATTCCAGCTGACTTAAAGCTGACCTTAGCATATCCTCTGATCATGACCTGACCCTTGGAATAGCTTTGTAAGATTTTTTCATTTTTTGCATGTCCGCTGGGAGCTTACAGGGCTGGACATGAGTGCTGGCAGCTGCATGATGTCCACATGGTATCTGTGTTTGTGTGTGGTTCTAGACCTTGTTTGTGCCTTTTCCCTGGAGAACATTTGGTGCAGATGATTTGCAGAGACTTTAGCCAAAAGAATTAGCTTGTTTCTATTCACACAAGAACTGTAATTTTCAGGGATATACAACATGGCTGACTTAGCTCCAGTCTTTATGGAATTAAGTTTCTTTCCCAAAGCAGACATGTCCTACAAACTGAGACAAACACTAGTATTGAAAAGTGAGAGTGAGAGTAATTACTTATTATGTGTCTAAAAAACAATAATTACATTTTTAATTTAAGTACTTATTCTGATACAGATATCCATTACAGAAAATTTCGCTTTACACCATTAAAACCTATTAAACCTATAAGAAACTGTGAACGTACTTTTATTGTGAAAATGTTGGGCAACTTTAATTATAGGAATTACTGTCCTGTGCTTCTCTAATGAATGTGTGGTATCAGCATAGTGAGTGATGTGACCTATTTAAAGGGAGTGTTTTGGAAAGAATGTACCTCAGAAAGTTACACTCACTAGACCTTAAGAACCAGCAGGTCACAGTGTGTTCTCTATTCATGTTCTAATTAGAGCCTATACTTCTCAGAATCATTATCATAAGAGAGGAAAATTAACAGTTTTATCCTAACAGTGTTGGGAGGTTTCTGATTGTGATTTAATTTACCTTCAAGTAAATCTGTAGTAATACCCGGATAAATGTGTTTCTAGCAATTTATTATTTCAATAAAAAGTAAACTCCACCCACACCAACTTTACAGTTCTTGTGACTTTTAGAAATTAATTACAAGAGTTATCTGTACCCTATGAGCTTGTCAACTTGCTGATATAACTAGAATCTATTTTGGGTGCATGCCATTAAGATACTATAAATGCCATACTTTCTGATTAGTACTATTGTTAGGTCAGTATTTCTAAAGGGACATGGCCTAAAAGTCACTATGACTTTGACAGATTAAATATTTTTCCATAGCTGAGCTCCCTCTTAAGAAAAAAAAAAAAAAAAACAACAACCCCCCCCAAAAAAAAACCCCAAAAAACCAAACCAAAAAACCAAAAACCAAACCAAACCCAAAAAACCCAACCCAACAAAAAACCACCAAAAAACCAAAAACCCACCAAAAAACCACACACAAAAAACCAAACCAACAAGCAAAAGGAAAATAAACAAACAAACAAAAGAAAAACAAACAAACAACAAAAAACCAAAAAGGTAAAAAGACACCACCTCACAAAGAAAACCCCAGACAAAATCAACCCACCCTGTTTGAAGACTTTCTATTTCTGAGACTGTAGTTCTGATGGACTCAGACCCTGGAGCATTCACTGCTGTTCCATAGCATGACAGTGGCATTGTGATCCATAGTCAAAAGCATTCATCAGCAAGAAAAGAAACAGAGGCTCTAGAGTGCAGACAGCACCACAGATGATCACTATCTCATTTCTAGATCTATTGCTCTACCAGTGTCCTGGAGAAGAACACAGTCTCTAGATGCTCACACCATGTAGGTCAGTCAATATACTATCTTGTCTGCTCCGGGTGGCAAACCTGGATCAAGCAGAAAGTTGTACCTGAGGCGTCCAGAGGTCCATTCTGCCCACACCTCTATGATTTTCTGTAGTATGGTAATTATTATTGACTGGGAAATATATCCAAGACTGTGTATAAGTTAGGTTCTGCTGGAGTTGATTCAGTTGAAACATATTTTTTGAACTTGTTTCTGAACTTATGAAGTTACTTCTCAGATAACTCATTCCTTAAGGCACAGGAGAGCTGGCAAGGACAAGCCAGCTTGTAGTAAGAGGAATAGGGCTTCCTTTTTCAACAGCAGATGGGTTTATGTCACACTCAACTGACCAACATCACATGCTTTCCCAGCTGCCAGACCATTTCTGTGGGTCTTACAGATCCACTTCAGAATATTTTGTTAAAGTCCTGATCCCTCTTGTGGCAGCTCACACCTCGTGTGACATCATGACCCTGAGCCAGAAACTGTTATATTAATGACACTGAGTGACTGAGCAGTGGCCAAGCCAAGTATTTTCAAACACTCGTTTGCTGGAAATTACAACAATAAAGAAAATACATCTGTTAACCTGATTTCAGGCAATGTGCAGTGTGAAGGCAGTGGTTCATCACTGGAAACTAATAGGTGCATGTAACCCTAACCCTAAAGTAATGGGTGGTGTCAGGGTGGGGCCGGCCATGCACCCTGCATCTGAGGGTCTTTAACAACATGAAAGTGACATTGGTTACCACCATTAATGTTTTCAGAGGTTCTAACTCAAGAGGGGATTTCTTATGAAGCATTTGTTTCCCCCTTTGTGAGAACTGAATCATAATTTTTTCCCTGAGCAAAGAGAGACATCAATCTTTCTCCAAGTGTAAGGAAAGAGGTCACCTCATGACAGTTTTGAGGAACTACTCAACTAGGAACTAGCTACACAGCCTACACTTTGTCTTTTCTCTGGCATCTGGTGTAGTTTCAGAAGGTTTTCAGGTTGTTATTAAATTCAGTTCCTTCTAGTATCCTCATCTGCAAGGATTTACAATTATTTCAGTGGGAATATCTACAAGGTAAAATACTTGCTAAAGTGGAATCATCAATATGTCCTATCAGTGAATTGATTAATGAGTGAAGCTACTCACATGCTAGACATGTTTCAGAACAGAATCTGGCTTTATAAAAATAAGGGACTATTTGGGGGCTTACTCAGCATTTCCAGGAATTGTATATGATTTCAGCTGCAGATCTCATAACAGCATGGGCCAAGGCATCACTGACACAAGGGGGAAGGTTTTTTCTGTTAGATGCTTTGCAGTTAATCAACAGCCCTGCTGAGTGAAACTCCAAAATTCCAATGATGTCCCACTGGCACACAGCTCTGCTCATCCAGGCATCACGTAAGGGCTGCTGAAAAGAACAGCCTGGTGTCTTTAGGCCATGACATAGCCTCCTCCCTGGCTGTGGTGGGTCTCCAGCACCCACTAGATGGTGGTCTGGGATAACAAGAAGGAGGCTTCTGTGGCCCTGAGAGCAAAGGAACAGGGATTGTTTGCCATGAAGGACTGAAGGGATTTGTCAAAACACTAGACCTTGGGGCAAAGGGCTAAAAACACTATGAGAGGGTCATTAAAGCTACCTTCCTGATGTTTTCTCTCCGAGGAAGGAAGCTAGGTTGTTACAAGTTGTGGCTTGCTTCTAGCAAAGTGCATCTGTGCAAGGGCAACTATGTCCGCTCACAAATACAAAGAAATGCCTTAGAAGCATTCATAGACTGAGATTCACATCTCTAATTCACTTGCAATGTCAGTGCTGCTCCTGAGCTGTGACTCTCCAGGCACACAAGCCCAGGACTCCAGAGCCTGAAAGCATGAGCAAAGCTGTCAGTAATTAGGGCTATTCAGGAGCTGAACTAAAGGGCTTAGAAATCTTACTCACTGCCCTGCATTGCTGGGAGACCCTGGCAGTTTGAGCCTGTTCTTGCCACAACCTAAGAGCTGAAATGCAAACAGCATCTTCCTCTGCAGACATCACAGTATGCAAGAAAAAGAGGACCTGTACTCCCATTCTCTGGCAGGACTTGGGAGCTTTTTTTTGTTTGCTAGGACTTTGTTTTCTTCAAGTGCTTTCCCCAGCTGGTGGAGCAGTACTGGTATATCGACTGAGATGGTATATTCACTGAGGTGATGAATCTCCGTCCTTGGAGAGTTTCAAATTTAGCTGGATCAAGACAGCTTTGTTTCAGGCAGCAACTTAAAGTACAAAATGTCTTGCCCTACCTATACCTTTCTATGATTTTGTGATATATTTGATTTCTTTCATTCTTAAAAGACTCTCTGAAATGAGCTGTGCAGGCAGAAGGGGGAGAGGATGTGGACAGTTATAACTGCAACTCTTTGTCCATCTAAATAGGATCAATGTGCAAAACTACAATTTGTGGTGCTTGATCTTAGTGCACACACATAGCTCCAGCCTCCAGAGACTAGCGGCTTATATTTACTGAACAGTCTTCCTTCTGAATATAACCACTAGATGGGGAAGCAAGCACTTGATTTTTCACAATTTCTTACTGAAAATATGTACTTCCGTGGTTTTGGCTATGCTGATACAATTCACTGTGTTCTCACCTCTCTGTTTGCCATCTCTGAATGGGTACCTGCTTTAGTACCTTGTGTTGTAGCACCCAACCTCAGGATTTCAGCCTATCCACATTTAAAGAAGGCTCTGCACAAGACCACAAAAGAAAGACCCTAAATCTGGAGGTGTGTAATTAAAGAATCACAGAGGGGTTTGATTTAGTAGGGACTTTAAAGCCCATTGCATTCCAACCTATGCCACAGGCAGGGAGAGCATCCACTATCCCAGGTTGCTCCAAGCCCTGTCCCACCTGGAATTTAACACTTCCAGAGATGGGACAGCCACAGATTCTCTGAGCAACCTGTGCCAGGGCCTCATTGCCCTTACATGGAAGAATTTCCTCCTAATAACTCAGCATTATCTAAATCTCTTCTCTTTTAGTTTAAAACCATTCCCCCTTGTCCTATCACTATCTGCCTGTGTAAAAAGTCACTCTCCCTCTTCTTATAAGCACCCTTTAAGCACTGAAAGGCTGCAGTTCAGGTGACCCCAGAGCCTTCTCTTCTGAGAAGGTTATGAGGCAGCCAGTCTACTTCAGCTTGAGATGGTGCCTCCAAAGAGCAACCCTGAACAGCACAACCCCTGGACCTTTATCTGCTCACAGACTGTGCACCTGACTTTCACATGCTCTTCATATGCTCTGCAGATGCCTCTTGGTCCAATGGCAATTTATGATCTGGTGTCTCCTAAAACCTCACTGGATCCTTTCTCCATATCCACATGGGCAGACCATTAACTGCTCTTCTCTTCCAGCTTGGGGCAACCTTGGGGCCCTCCAGGGTCTCAGCCCTTATCTGAAGGTCTCCAGTCTCCAGATCTCTGTCTCCTCTCCTGCTCAGCTGTTCATGTTCACAGAGCTCATTTACAGCTCACCACTCATGTTAAACTGTAAGCAAGTTACAATTAAACTTCAACCTACACAAGTAATTTCTAATATTCTATAAGTAAACTTATTTTAATCCCCAACAGACCACATATCTCTGACTGTGGCATCCAGCCAGTTTCTTAGCCACCTATCCTGGTTTCAGACAGCACAGGGTTAATTTTTTGAAGTAGCCGAGAGGGGGTATGGCTAAGGCCCAGATGTGATTTGACACAAAAGGGACTCTCTCTCTGTCTTGTCCAAGAAGAAGGGGTTCCTTCCAGTTGAGAAAACGTGATGGACGGAATGGTCTTGTATTGTTTATTTTGGGGGGACTTTCCATGAAAATAATTTATTATTCTTTTACCTTTAGTTATTAATATTGTTGCTGTTAATATTAGTTTTCTTAGCTCATAGCTGTTTCCAGTTAATTGTTCTTATGTGAACCCATGATCTTTGCCTTTTGAGCCTCCAGTTGGAGGTGGGTGGAGGGGAAGCAGCGCATGGTGTTAGTGGGAGTACTAAACTGGAGAATACCATTCTAAAACCACAACACCATCAAATAGTCCACTCTTCAAATCCATGTCTCCCCAATTTGGAGATAAGGATGGCACATGGGACCATGTCACGGGCTTTACAGAGTCTAGGTAGATAAAACTGGTCATCTTCCCTTGTCAGTCACTGCAGTAACTCCATCATAGAAGGCCACCAAAGTGGTCAACAACTTGCCCTTGGTGAAGCTGTGTTGGCTGTCTTGGGTCAACTTCTTGTCTTGCATGTGCATTAACATGGCTTCCATGAAAATCTGCTCCACTACTTTCTGTGTCAGGAACCAAAGATGTGTCTAAGGCCTGCCATACTTGGTCTGCCGTTGTTGGCATGGCGGTGATATTATGGGCTGTTATGACCTCATCTCACACGCTGGCCTCGTGTGAGATGATGCTGAAACTGGCTACTCCTGAGGAGGAGATGTAAGGTGTGGCCCTGGGATGGAGGGGAGAGAAGAAAAGATGCACGCCGTTTTCATCCAGGAGACAGCCTGCAGGCGCGCTGCCTCCCTACCCCTGCATGCTCCATCTTCTTCTCCTGCTTGGCAGCTTCTCTAGAATACAGGGGTTGGTATGTATTAATTGCTAATGTGACTAATACAATTAATTTGTGTGACCCTGAAATTAAGCCTTCTAATTTGGAGTCAGAACTGTTCGGGTTGTTTTGAAAAGTCACTCTCGAGTTCCCACAAAATCCTTCACAAACAAGATGTGTTTTTTTCTAACTGTCTTTCTTGTTTTTCATTCCATTCATGATAAAAGAAGTTTTGATGGACTTCTGTCCGAACCAATGGAGATGGATAGGAGAAGATCTCCCTATCCAATCCACGGGGTCTCAAAGAATTGTATAAAAGCTGTGAAAAATAAAACTTCCTTCTTCTTCTTCAGACACCTCAACCTGTGTGTGTGTGTCTGGCCGTTTGTGCTCTCGAGTGACAAATTTGCTTTGCAATTCCAAGTGCATCTTGAGTTTTTTGTGCACGGGCATGCTTCTGAACCTGTAACACCTTCCCAGGCACAGAGGTGATAGTCACTGGTATGTAGTCCCACAGGCCAAGACAGACTTAATGTTCTTACAGTAGCCATGAGGGGGCAAAACCTGGAGTTGTGTAGGCATGCCCAGGTTATTCTATACCATTGACATCACATCAGGAGAGGTGGGGTGGAAGTGAGGGATTCTCATTTCTGAGAAGGAAAGGGGAAAGAGGTAGCAGGCCCAGGGGCCATTTTCTTCATTGTCTCAGAACCATGCAGCACCTGCCAGGTTGGTTGGTTGGTTGGTCAGTCAGTGAGCACTTTTTTGAATATAAATCACCCTCTTTTTGTATACTTCTGCTATTCAAATTGTTGCTGTTACTGTTGGTTTTCTTGCATTACAGTTTCCAGTAAATTGCTCTTACCCCTGACTTTTGTTCCTCTCTTATGGGAGGGAATAGAAAGAGGCTAACAGCTGTGTAAGGCTGAATTTCCAGCTGGGCTTAAAAGCATGACACCTGTTTAAAAATAGGATTGATGTTTTTCCAATCACTGGGACTTCACCATGGCTTTTCAAATAGGATGGAGAGTGGCTTGGTGACTACATCAACCCTCAGGACCCTGGCATGCATCTAATCAGGCTCCATAGATTTGTGCCTATTCAGTTCCATCAGGTGGTCTTAGACCTGCTCTTTGCTGACGGTGGGAGGGACTGGGAGGGACATTGTCCCCCAACCTTAACCTGGAGGTTCAGCAACTTGGGAGAGACAGGAACTCTGATGGCCTGTGGAGTCTGAGGCGAGGTCATGCATGGGTTCAGGTCTGCACAGGTTGTACAGCAAGAGAATGACTTGCAGGGAAATGATTAAACAGACAGGTTTGCTGATACACCTGCAAACAATCAGTACCTTGGCTATCTTCAGTCTTTATCTTCATTATGTTTTTAAAGATCCCTCAGCAGCCTTGAAAATAACAAAAGCACTTGAGGCCTGTCTTAGCTTTAAATCTAGTACTTGAAAAATACCATCAACAACAATTTGGAAAATTTGAATTACAGACTGTAGACATTTAAAACTGTGGTGCATATAAGGAGGAAATAAAAGTTTTGGGGGTTGGTTCTCATGTGCCTCATAATCAGTGTCTGTCCCAAAGGCTGTTGCTAGGTGCTGTTATCCAGCATGGCTTTTGCCACAACATATTTGGCAGTTAAAATATTTTCTTGGGAAATAACAGAGTATTGAATTCCATCTTTTATTCTAAATGGCACCTTCCTAGACTTGAGATGTCAGAGAAACATCTGAAGCAAGCAGAGCATGAGGCACACAGACAGAGGCATAGGATGGGGATCTGCATATACAGCCATGGCTCTATCTCAGGAACAGAGTTTGGTCCTCTGGCCATGCTGACCAGGGCACTAGACCTTTGTTAGCCATGAACTAGAGCAACCCTGATCCCTCTCTGGACCCTCCCTGAGCAGCTGCAATTCAACACAGGCTTCCCATGTGTTTCTAATATTCCAATATGAATTCAAACCCACTCCTCCCTGGTTAACACCATGGTGAGCTGTATTAGTTTGAAATCAAAC
>VZTN01019185.1:0-38436 GCA_013400515.1 Erpornis zantholeuca | reverse complement strand
CAAGCCTTTCTATGATTCTATGAGTCTTTTCCAGCCAGGGTTTCTTAAATACTGTGCTCTGTTACCACATTTTGCTGTGGTCTAGTTGGGAAGTGCCATGGTTCTCATGTTGTCCATTTTTCACATGAGGTGCAGTTCAGATAAATTAATATGAAAGCCTGATTCTTAACAGCATCACCCAATGGCTTCTAGAGTATGTCATAGGATGGATTCTCTTGTTCAGGCTCTGGACTATCCAGGTGATAATTTTGTGACTGTGATGAAGGAAGGGTACATCTAGATACCATACCTAATAATTTATAATCCTGTAAGATATTTTAAAACTGGCCCCAAGCTTCTAGTGTAACATTTAAGTACAGATTCTGTACTGTTTTGGGGTTGAATTCAATCCACATGAAGTTAGGCAAAATCCTTTTTAATTCTATCAACATATTTGAATTGCTGAAGGGCCCACAATTTTTTCAAGAGTCTTTCCTAATTTTCAGTGTTTCATCTCTGCCATGAATGAACAGCTACAAGGGATTAAAATGAACTAAGGGACCACAGCCTTGGCTGACATTATTCCAATTCTAGAATAAAGTGACCCATGTGTCTTCGCTCTTCCTCCTCTCTTTAGGGTTTTGGTTACTCAAATTAAAATGAAAGAGATCGGGTATGTGTCATAATGAAAGATGCTGAAGACACAAATGGAACTGGAAATCTAATAGCCATATTGGTCTTCCAAGGACAAGTTCAACAGAAAGCAATAAGGCAGTTGTCTCCACTCCCCCTGTTCAGTAATGGTTCTTCATAAGTTGTGTGTTCTGAGAACATCTTCAGGTTTGCAAATGCTCTCTTGTGCACTAACTATCCTGATTTTCCCCAGTTTGGGCACTGCATTTCAACATCCCTGAATGTCCCAGTTGTTGGGTGACTTGTAATATTTTCTGAGAGAAAATGGGAGAGCAGAACCCCCCGGTCCATCCCTTGCCAATGCAAACTGTCCAGAATTCAGGGACTGCAACTGAGTTGCACTCTTCATTTTCATGTGAAGAAATTACCTGTTCTTAAAAATTACTCTGCAACACTAAACTAAAGAATGACAATCGGTCAGTCAAAATGAAATGACAAGAGGTGCAGAAGCAGTGGGAAGTAATGATTATTAGAAAAACAAGCAAAACTAATTTAACACACCTCAGAGCTACAGTGGAGTGTAACAGATAATTTACGGAAGTACTGTACTTTAAACTGAAGAAATTTGCATAAGATACTTCTTAAATGTAATTATGAAATGTGATATTGTTTATCATCATGACTAGGGCCTCTACCTATTTGTGCTAAAATGTATGGAAGGGCTGTATTTCTGCAAGTACTGCACCTACCCAGGCGCAAGCACTTCTAGGAGGAACATTGGTTTTGAAGTAGAAGTGATCTATTATACTTGAGATGATATGGTTTCATCAGTTTCACTCCATTTCACTAGATCAGACTTCCATGCCTGTCTCAGGCTCCAGCATTGCAAAAACAAAAGTCAGACCTGGCTTCCCATACACATCTTGTTTCCCACAGGGCACAAACTGGACATTCTCAGCTACCATAGGCAGCAGGAAAGATGTGATTCTTCAAGGAACCTGCTCTAAAGTGGCTCCTGTCCTTCTGTCCCATGGCTATAGTGCCACTTGCCAGACAAGCTGGATATTGCTTCTCCGTGAAAGGAAGGGAGCAGTAGGAAGGGAACATTCTGAGTAGTTGCTCTCTGCCTTTCCCTGCTCTTCCACTTTCTGCTGTAGGGAATATGGGTCAGTTATCTCTCTGCTCTACTTGAGTGCAAAAGCTAAAGAGAGGACTTGTTACCCTTCAGAGAATTTCTCAGATGAGTGACATACTTCAAGCAAGAGCTCAAATAATTGTGTTTTCACCATTTTGGATGAAAACAGGAATTAACTTGAAAACCTATTATTAATAAATATTTTTCTATGTGTGTTAAGATAATGCAGACTTGCACAATGACCAAAGTCTATAAACCACCAAACTTTTATCCCTCATGAGATGACTTTCAATGCTCCTCGGATTCACAGCAGTTGGTGATGCTTTGTTTCCCGGTGCTTTGCACCCTGAGTTTCTCAGGGACTATGAAGCAACCCTGTGCTTGATGGGAGCAGTCAGAGGGGGATGGGGCTGAGCAGCAGGAGAAAGCGTAACTGAGAGACTGATAGAGACATCCTGACAGCTGGAATGGGTCATCAATAGATCCATCATGCCAGTAATTTGCAACAAATTTAACATACATCACTTTAGTCAGGCCACGCTGTATCTGTCTTGTCACAGCATCAGAGCGAATAACACTTAAATCGGGTGTCACCATTGACCTCTCTGACCCTGGAATTGACACTGCTGTTTGAGCTTGGCCTAGCTAGCAGCAGATGTAGGGAAGATTAGTACAAAAGGTGGGGGTGTACTAAAGGAGGACAGAGCATAACAATACAGCTTAACCAGGCAAACAAATGGTGTCTCTGGATTTTCTCCCAGTCCTGCTTTGCTTGATGAAGTGTTGGCATTTGTTTAGCCCTTCTTTCAGCATTCTTTAGTCACATTAACTGTACATATATTTTTCATTCTGACTGATTTTATATGTATGCATGAATATACATGTGCATTAAAATTTGTAGACTACAAGGTGACCAGCATGGAGACTGAAGTCTGTCATGGAGACTGAAGTCTGTCATGGAGATTAATGAAGTAGAACACAAACAATAGCAAAACTAAATTGTCATCTTCTGTGTTTGAAACATGAGATCCAGCCTGAGACATGAATGGATGTTTTGAATCTGTTGCCACTTTCGGCATCCTAGCTCTTTAGGAAATGACCAAGCTTCAATAAAAAGTGTGTCTCAGTTAGAGAGCCGGAGAGATCAAGACCCTCATCAAATCCCAGAATTCTGTGATGGCTTGGGACATGTTAAAAAGCCCCTAGATTAAGCCATGGAGAATGAAGAACCTCCCAGCAAGCACAGTCAGTCCTGGAATTTCAGGGAATATTCTCCTGACATCAAATCTGAAGACAGATTTAACTCAGAACTTATGAGCAAGGCTCACCAAACAGCTAAACGACATATTTTCATTCATCCAAGAGAAGCTGTTTCCCCCATGTTTAATCTTAATGAATACCTTCCATAGACTCCTATAGTTGTTTCTACAGACTAGCATGGAAATGACTACAAACCTGTTAATTCTCCCTGGTGCTAGAAACGAGACACCCTCCACAGCCAGACGGAGTCCGCTGAGTCTGCTCAGCATTTACTTTTGAATCAGCACACGATAGAATTACACGATTTGTTTGCTCACCCGAGAGGCGCTTTAGAGCCATTCACAGTATGCGTGTGACTGGATGCTGGGTGGGCTTTCCCCCTGCAGTCATTCAGCCTTCTAAACAAATACGTGGCTGTGGGCTGAATTCGGGTGTTCTTGTTTTTTTTTTCTTGAGGCATTGTTCTTAAGTGGGTGACTTTTAATTAATGGATTTTGAATGGTAACAAAAGGAGAAGCTGTCTTCGAGCAAGTAATTGGAAGTCACAAAATTAATATGTATATGACTTGTATAATAGTTTGTCCCTTTTTTTTTCTGACAGTCTCATTGATGTTTGATATCTTGGTTAAACTGATTTATCACATCACTTAATATCCCTCAACTGGAAGAACAAGAAGCTCTTTGGTTATTATGTATATCCTATAGTGTTCATGTTTAATGACAGTTTGAAGGTGGAAACATACCAAAAGTGACAGAAATAATAAGAAAATTATAAAAGGTTAGACAAATTAATGCTTTATGCAAGGAAAACAATTTTTTTTTTTTGTTTATGCATTATTTCTTTTGGAAAAGACTGGTAGTAAAGCAGAAGGTATGTTTCAGTTAGTCATCCAGAATGTTAATCAGATTCTACTTGTCTTTATTGCTTTCTGTTTGTGAAGCTGACACCCCAGACACCCACTGACACCACCCTGAGCACTCCCCCTGTCCTTCACAAGAGTAGGACTGGACTTCATAGGATCTGAATTAGGCTGTCTTGATTACACCATGGGCTAGTGAGGGCAGATTATAACATTATCTCTTTAGAAGGAATCATGTCAATATTACTTGTGTTTGTAGTCTTTTTATAATTAACAACTGAATTGGTGTACACTGTGTTTGATTTTCTGTGTTGCCTGGACAGAGAAAGGCAAAATGAAAGGAAAAGCTAGCACCTGGCAAACCACATTTTGCTCGGCGTTCCTAGGATTCGAGAGATGAATGAAAGTGGATTTACTCCAGGAAGGTGAAGACCTCTGCCCCATTGCCCAATTGTCCTATGGTGCACTGAGAAGGTGTATCTCAGAGAAGCTGGGGTCATACAAATGTGGGCAAGAGACACAAGTGAGTTCACATACAGTTCATAACCATGTGTGGACTGGGCTTCGCCACGATGGGAAGTCAATATGACCTTTAAAATAAATTGTTTTATAGTGATCTGTTTGCATGCTACTTGAACCTGTTTTTTCTTCATTAATTTTGATGTGAAAGGAGGAAGGAAAAGAATGTGTTTGACAAAGGACCTTTGATGTGTATGTGTGGTGGTTTGGGGGTTTGTTGGTGGATCCATCAAGCTGCCATGCTGAAGGACAGTCTGAAACTTTCTCTGGACTCAAGGCAGCTATTCAGGATAGGAGGTAAGAGGTGCTAGCTGTATGGTCCCCTTGGTGTCATCAGCTGCAGTAACTGGCCTAGCTTACCTCTGTGAGCTCTGTGGCTCTTTGGTGATTTTTTTCTGACCATCACCATATTTCTATTACTGGGCAAAGATATTTATTAAATTAGCTGTGAATACTGTTACGTTTGGAATATATGAGCACATAGATCTCTTTTTTCTCCAGTGGACACCAATCTTAGGTCTAAATATTTAAAATTCAAGTATAGGAATACAGCCAGAATACCTAATGAAAATCATGATTTATTTACTTTATGGCACAATTGTCCCCTTTGGTTTGGTTTCCTTCACTGGATAAAATTCCAGGTAACAAGTTATGAGTTCTTCTCAAAAATGAGTGACTCCACCACTAGGCTTTCTGGCTATTGTGTACAGGGCCAAGATGAAAGTGATGGTATGAAACATTTTCCTCAAGGAAGCTATTTACTTTTGGGGGGAAGATGTATGTGGCTATGCTTTTTTCCAAGCGTGTTATTCTATAGAAAGCTGTTAAAATAGATGACCCAGTTCTTTTGGTAACTCTACTCTTCTGGCCTAATGTGGGAAGAAGAAAGTGCTAAGGCATCATAGGATCATGCCTTTCACTAGACCAGGTTGCTCAAAGCTCCATCCAATCTGGCCTTGAACACTTTCAGCTGTGTTTCATCCAAAGCTACTCTGGGCAACCTTTTCCAGTGTCTCAATATCCTCACAGTAAAGAATTTTCCCTTTATATCTAATCTAAACTTATCCTCTTTGAGTTTGAAGCCAATTCTATTATATCAATACATGCCCTTGTAAAAAGTCCCTCTCCAGCTTTTATGTAAGCCCCCATTAGGTACTAGAAAGCTGCTATAAGGTCTCCCCAGAGCCTTCACTTCTCCAGTCAGAAGAACTCCAACTCTCTCAGCCTGTCTTCACAGCAAAGGTGTTCCAGTCATCTGATCATCTTTGAGACACTGTTGGACCCACTCCAACAGGTCTGCCACCTTGTTTGGTCTGGTAGGTGTTAATACCCACACTCTGCAGTTTTCACAGGAAATTAAACTGAAAACTTACAAAGGGGAATGATACTGAAACTTTGCTTGGAGGACCATGCAACTGTGGCTACACCTCATTCCATTCTCAAAATAGTTTACAGATCATTTTTTGGCTCTGAATGCACTCCCCTGAGGTAATTGCATCCTTTCATTTCACACTTTAAAAATAAGATTCTGGGACTCTATCCCAGTCTCTTCCTTTCCCTTCTCCCATACCAAAACAGAGCCACAGCCCTCTTCCGCTTAGAAACCTGAGATTTTTAGCAGCAGTACTTGACAGAAAAGGAAGCCAGCTTCACTTTCTCAAATACAGTTTGTGGTAATGCCATGTGCATACCTGTAAGGGAGATAGCTCACGTGGGGAAGCACTTTTCCTTTGAAACCTGGCACTCCAACTCCTCCCCTCCCCAGGAAAAACGGAAGCCTGTGGGTTGATGCTGGTGATGGACCCCTTTGACCAGCCCTTCAGCCCCTGGTTGCTGCTGGCATGAGAGACACTCAAGCCATCCATGCATGTCCCCACCAGCCTGAGGGCCTGTGTGGGACATCTGGAGGGAGCACAGCAGTGCCAGTCTCCTGTGGGACTGAGCAACCATGCTCATGGGGGAAGGATGATCCAGCCAAGGCAGGGCAGACAGTGTGCTCCCACTTTTCCTCCTGCTCCTGGGGGAGTGTTAATGGTACTCTCTGCAAGGGCTGCCAGCAGGGATGGTGTCGGCACTGAGGTGCTGACACCAGTGATATTTCCACTCACAGCCACCAAAGGGTTGCTCCACCCTTGGGAGGGAAGGATCACTGTGCAATTTCATGTGTTTGTTAAAGCCTTGTGCTAAAGGCCTCAAGGTAGACTGCTCCCACTGGCTTGACCTTCTCAAATAGATGTGTCCTTTCTCTTGTTTTCTTGTTAGTTTAATGATTCATCAGCTGCTCTTCAATTTTTTTTTTTTCCAAAATTTTTCTATGTATTTTTTAAAATCAGAAACATGGAGAGAACTAAGTGTCTTGCAAAGGTTCATTCTCTGCAGCCCTCCTTTGCTCTTTTCTGCCATGGGAACAAATAAGATGACAGCAAAATAATAATTTGGTCCAGCTTTATATACCAGTTAAGGCCTAAAATTAAAAGATTCATAAATAATTTTCTCTTGTCAAATTCATAAACTTTATGCTTCAGTTTTCAAGAGTTTTCAATTTGAAGTTGTTAAACTTGCTGTTTAATCCCTGATTTATACTGACATGGTTAAAACCCTGACTTATACTGAATATTTCCATATTAAAAAATAATAAAGGTGTACTAAAACTCTTTCCCAATAATAAGTTTTATTAGGTACATCAGGTGTTACTGTAGCATAGATAAAAAGTAGTGTAGGTACATTGCAAACAGCATCTTATAGTATCAGACAAAGAGAACCTTTTACAAACCCCATGTCTCTAATTTCATTTTAGAAAATTAGATACTAAGAATTTTGCATAAGATAACTGTATTACTGGGATGCAATTTGGCCCAGGTTTCTAGCTTTAGTGCATGTGGCTCCTTAATAAAAAGTGTCAGTTAAAATGAAAATACAGCTTGGGTAATTAAATTTAATTGGATCTTGTCACTTTAAATCCTCTTCGTTTTTGAGTGTTTCTACAGAATTGCAGCTTCTGGTTTGCTAATTTCTTTATTGCAAGCTGTGCTCTGAACCTGACTGTCCTATAATAAAGTGGGACCTTGTTTTTGTAGAGCTCTTTGAACCATGACTGTAATAACAAACAAAAAAGAGGGTGGGAGCTGATTTATTGCCAAAAGAAAATCTCTCCTTTATTCCTTACATGTTCAGCTAGTGAACAATCTTGGGTCTGATTTTATTAACTCTTTAATTTTCTTGCCAGTTGATCACCATTTTGCACAAGCTCTCATGAGTACTATGATATGATGCTATGCCTGTGACAGGAAGCAGCAGCAATTATCATACTTTTTTATATTGGAGTTGTTTGGGCAAGCAATAGGGATTAGGTGAATTGCAGTATTCATATGTAGGTCAAGCAGGGTGCAGGCAGCCACAATGCAAATGATGTGTACTGCCTGCCAATAGCCACTGTGCTGATTCTCAGGGATCACCTTCTCCAGGGGTGAGAGGTAATTCAGTTTCTTTATTACACATTGCACATGCACAGCATCCAAAGGCAAGGAAGATTTAAGTGTAGGTGATGAAGCAATAAAATATTGGCCATACCAACAGACACATCATAAAGATGATCAGTCTGTCACAAATTGTACAACTGATAATGTCCATATTTCAAATTAAAGGCAGTTGAGTGGATTTGTAC
Source organism: Erpornis zantholeuca (assembly GCA_013400515.1). Classification (NCBI taxonomy): domain Eukaryota; kingdom Metazoa; phylum Chordata; class Aves; order Passeriformes; family Timaliidae; genus Erpornis; species Erpornis zantholeuca. The sequence continues at coordinate 30,386 of VZTN01019185.1, read as the reverse complement.
ACCCAGGTTCAATGTGTGAATGCAGTATCACTGCATCCTTGATTAAAGACAGGTCACTTAGCGCCGACATCTCAGAACGATTAAAGATGTAAGGCTGCCCTTCACTGCGCAGTAGTGGTTCCCTGATTCTCTGCTAAAGCATATGGATATGATGTAATTACATTTTGCAAAGTGCTGGCGACACAAGTTTCTTGAGCAGAGCTGCTATGCCGTGTAGTCTCTACAGTTTATAACCTTTTCCAGAGGTGTGCCTCACATCTCATCAATACGCCTGGCATGAAATCTCTGCAACCAGACACAGAAGGCTCTGTTCAGTTGCCTGCCCATGGGTGCCCAGGGTATTTAGGGTGCCTGAGGGTGTATGAGATGTCTGCACAGGGCCCTTAGAATCAGATTCAGAGCTCAAATGAAGCTATGTCTTCACACACTGGTGTCTACATGGGAAACATGTGCCTCAGTGTGTATATTAACTAATGAAGCTTTGGTTCAGGTGTCCACAAACAAGCATCTAGTGTCCTAGTTTACCCCAGCTGACCGCTGCCTGCTGGTCCAGAAGTGGGTAAGGATCACATGTTCCTGCCTTATATCTACTGCATCTGTCTTGACAGTCCAGGAGAGTTCAGCCAACACTAATTACCTACCTATGTTCAAGCAACTAACTCTAGGCCTAGAGATCTCTTTGTGCTATAAAGTGAGCTCACATACAGTGACCTGTGAGTGGACACCTAAATTTAAGTATCTGTAGTTTGAAGCTCTACAATCACTATTTTCAGATCAGCTCCTTACTTAGGTAAAGCTCACACCTATCCCAGGAGCACCCTGAGAACAACCTGGAGCATGGACAGACACCTCTTCATGTGTCCAGTCTGCTTCTGTGCTGTGTGGTGACCAGCTTGCTCCCCTGAGCAGCACCTGGTTGGGGCTCATGCTCCCTCATTCTTTTCTCACTCACCTGCTGCTTGTGCCCAAGGTAAGTCACCTTGTACCAGCCCATTCTGTCTTCTCCAGGAGGTAACATTCTCCTTAGCTGCCTGCATGGCTGCATCAGGACATGAGAGCTGAAGGAGGCAGCTGGAGGCAGGAACAACTCATCCTCTCTGAAATAGGTGACAATCACCATCTTTAGAAGATCTGCTTTTTCCATTCATTAGGGTGGAACCAGGATGACTAGTTTGCAGTATTCATCTAATTTGTGGATTTCTAGATTGATGGAACTAGATGAGATGCATCCTATATCATCTGTCTCTGTATCTTATTAATGGAGCCACAGAATTTCTATCTCCCCTAAAGTTGTACAGTTAGATCAAGGGAGTAAGAAAACACTCCAGTAATTAATTACAAAGATCAGACTCACTGTAAGATGTCCTGGCTTGCTGTTACTGAAAATAGTGTCCAAAAATCACATCACTCTCAAAAAGTCAGGATAAATTATTTCACGTTGCTTTCTGGATTTTTACAGTATTTTATAATGTTAGGGGAGCACAAAAGTAAAGACAGTCTTGTTTTCATATGTACCTTTTTTCACCCCTTTTTTAGGGCCTCTGTAAAGCAATTGACTAAAAACATCTATTTAAGGAGACTACATGTTTTATTTATACACAGAACAGATGAATGGATGGATAAAAGTAATATATGATTTCTTACAACCAGCACTTAAAAATCATGATTCACCAGGCTGTAGTAAGGCTGCTAGGAAGTCTGGCTACTTGCTTTTCTGTCACATTTGGGCCTTGGGATTCAGACTGGAATTGCAATTCATTTTGCAGATGAAATATAATATCTTAATTTATGAGAATGATAGATGCAAAAAATGGTTCTCGTATTTGGTGTATGATATCAGACACAGTGAATGGACTGTACAAACACATCTTGTATTATTGATTTATTTATTTTTCTTTTTTTCTTGATTTTCAAAATATTGACTCATTCTTAATGGTATGGCACTTTAAAAATATTCAAGTTTCTGATGTAAATGCTGGTAAGGTATTAATTTGTGCAATTTTACTTTCCCTTCTGCCAAAAAGAGACAGACACATGAATTCCAGTTAACTTTCATCAGGTTCTAAGCTCCAAGTTTATTTGGTACTGCTTGGAAAATGTTATTTTCTATTTTTAAACTTTGGAAAACATTTCAGCTAGCTCCGCTTCCTTTCTGATGTAAGAAATTTTATCAGACTTCACTGAGGCTTGGTATCTGCTTCACCTTGTTTATGGTTGAATATGAAGTCTCTATTGAAACTAGCAACTTGACCTCTAAAAAAAGGGAAAAATACTGTGCCCCATAACCATAATCTGTGTGGCTATACAGATTAATCTGCATTAACAGCTACAGTAGTGGAATTAATGCTTACTGATTAATTTGCCTGTTTTAGTGCGCAATGTCTGTTTTTCTATAGTGATAAAGGGCTCCTTAAGAATATATGATTACAAATTTACAGATTGTTTTTGTAGCTTTATCTCTACCTCTTTGATCTTTAAGGGTTTACAACAATCTGCTGCTAGATTTTTTCAACATGCTGAGAGTAATTACTTTAAATTTATGGATGATTTCATATTCAATCACTTTTGTCCTAAATTAGAGACCATCTGAATGACAGTTTAAAAATCATTATAACAAACCTTACTTGACCTCTTCATCATCATACTTTAATACAGACTCTTAAATGAACATTTTTAGTATCTGATTGTTCAGCACTTGCGTGCATTATCATGAAACATTCAATTTCAGGAAAAGTCTCTGTTGGGAGTAGGGGGAACTCAATACATATATGCAAGAGATTATACAATGCACTGTCCGAGATCTCAGGGGACACTCGGTGACCCAGGTGTTTCCTTCTGGCCTTATGTTTTCATTTGGGCAAGCATCCTCTTTTGGTTCAGCAATGTTGGATGTTACTCTTTGTATAGCTCTTGTCACTGCTTTCCTGGAGATCATCTCCTGGCTTCTTTCCAAGGAGGAATTCATGTGACAATCCACATTTTGCTGCAGGTTGTGTTTGCTTCAACAAACGGCTGTAGCATTTATAAGCTAGTCCCAATGACCTTGCCTACAGTGAGTGAGGGAGAGCAAGCAACATGCTGGAAGTGCTACCCATCTTCAGGATGGCTGAAATGAGTTACCACCAGCACTCTGCATTCCTGAACACTACTTTTTAAATGTTTGAATTAAAATAATTTACTCCCATTCATGTAATTACTGCCATTGACTTTTGTGGGACTACTACCACCTTTGAGAATATCACTTAAAGGATCCTATAGTTTTCCTTCAAAAATTTTCACAAGCTTGAGAGAAACTTGATTACTAGTTTCCTCCTGATCTCCCTGATAGCTCTGCCACTGGTATGAAGAGCCTGCCTGCAGGGTCCCAGGGCTCTATTGCAGTCCAAAGTAAATTTGCTGTACTGCTCCCACTGGCACACCTGTCTTCACAGCTTGAATGTCAGTGTACCAAGCAGCCTCAATGCCAGCACAACCCTGCTGCTGGCTGTGTAATATTATCCAGAACAAAGGATTGCACTTGAATAGCTCATGATCTGCATGTTGCACAAGTGCTACAGGTTGTCCCCCACTTTGTGAACCAACATGAAATGAAAGTGTGTACCTGCTCTGCTCAGATCACCTCAAGGCAGAAGTCACTATGTCTCACCAGCAATTCCCTGGGTCAGGTTGTCTGTTATTCTTTATCAAGGTTGAATCCAGCGGCAGCTGCCAAATGTAATTGGCAGGATGCACTTGCTGCATGCCAAAAGGCCTAAGTGCCCTGCTATGCTATATTGATATGGCTGGTGAAGGCATGGAACCCAGCTGATTCCATGCCTCCTATGAGTATGACTGGAAAGAGTAATTTTGCATGACAAACATATTCCTTGAATCTTACCATCTATCCACTGGGAAGAAAACATTTTATCCATTCTGGGCCATAATTATGGTGTTTGGTCTCTGTCATGCAGCAGTTTATTCAATTACTGTGCACGCCCTTTTTTCTTTATATGTGTGTTTCCTTAATAACTTTGGAAGCTCTAGCCAATTTCAGGGATAGCTGGCAGGAAGAACAAGATCTGAGAGATACTAATTCCCTCAAAATTTGAATAAAATAGCTATATACAGAAGAAAGACCTTTCCAGAGAGTCCCCTGAGAGAAAAACTCCGTCTTTAGACACCAGACTCTGAGCAAGAGAGCAATATTGTGAACATCCCAGCTGTAGGAAATACTCCAGTCAGCCTTTGCCCTTTGTACCCAACTACTAGATCAGTTGTTTCACAAATATGCAGGAAGCCAGACTCTGTTAGCTGTGTTCACTAAATTATGTCTTTCTGCATTACCCATCCACCACAAGAAACTTTTGTTTAAGTCGGAAGTGATGACCATATGTACTTTTGTAATCTGTTTTCTCTAAAACACCTCACATTTATTGGGTGTATTTCTGCACATAGGATGCTTCTTTCTGTAGTCTTTTTCTACTTCTAATGGTCTAAAAGATATAGGTTGGGTTGATAATTCATGTTCAGTCACCTGGAGTAATTTCACAGGTTTATGCTTCCCTGGCCCAACAGGGTCACATCAACAAATATTACAGATGAAGTTCATACAGGGAGAGTGGTCCATGCAACTCAAGTGGCCAAGCAAACCCAGAAACCAAGACCAGTGTTCATCCCTTGACCCCTAAACGCAAAGACTGGTAACAAAGAGAATGGATTCCAATGCGGGATCTGGAGAGTTAGGACAAAATCCTGAAACATAAAGGAGGTTTAATGCTACACAGAATTGCCAATATTTTCAACACAGGTGCAGAACCTGGCACACAGGGTGAGTGGCTTTAGGCTGATCTACCTGGGTGGAGCTGCACAGACCAGCCCAGCAACCTGACCTGTGCTGACACAGACTGCAAGTGAAAGCTTGCCCTTACTTCCTTGGCTGTGAGTCTGAGTAAAGGCTGTCTAAAGGCTTGGTCCCTCCTGGGGGAGCTCCAGAAAAAGAGGCAATTCACTGGGCTGTCCACAGGAGCAGTCACTGTCTGGGTATCTCCTGTGCTGACTGAGCCCACCTGCATTTTTTCTGAGCTTCCTGCTCAGATCTGCTGTTGTTAGGGCTGCTCATATGCAGCTGTGCCATTCCATTGACTTTTCTCAAGGAGGGATTCATCATCCCCCTTTAAAATAAGGCCAGTGCAGCAGCACTAAAGGTTTTGTCTTCTAAGCAGCTTGCACCCCTTGACAAGATAATGTACTGGAAATGTATGTCACTGTGATATTTTGGAATGGATAAATAATGTATGACTCTGGCAAATGAAAGTTTTGAACTTGAGAGGAATCACTGGCATTTTTTAAATAATTTAGGAAGTGCTCATAAAAGAGAAAAATGAGGAAAAGGCCTTTAATAAATGTCACTTATTTGGCATCATAACCTCTTTAGAAGGACTGGTATTTTTATGAACTTCATGTGGATATAAATGTACTTAAATGTGGAAGTATCTTCTTTCTTTGCAAAACTTGAAACCATTTCTTACAAGAGAAGAAATTCTCATTGAAGTTTAAAGTGAAGATATTCAGTGGCTACTGGAAAATTAATGGCCAATATTGACAACGATTATTTGCTCATGTAGAAACACAAGTACTGGCTAATTTACTGAGAAGTTAATAGAATCCATGACAGGACTGACTTCTCAGCTGTATGCTTTCCTCTTTGTTCTTTCATTCATGCCATACTTGTTCCCATGCCAAAAAGAGACAATGCTGACTAATGTTTTATAGAAAAATTCAATATTTCACATCTCTAGCAAAAACTGTTAACATAGTTGACTCAACTTTTAACTCAGATGGGTAAAGAGAGTGGAATACTTACATAAAACCCCCACGGAGTTTCCTGTTCCTGAGATAAATCACTTGAATATGGTTTTATAGAAGTTGTTTATCTCTCGTTTTGAAAAGGTTCTCTTGAGTGCCTGTGCTTAGTGACTTCTTCCTCCCCCAATACATTCTGTAAGTGCAGGATTGGGGAGAAATAATACATGCACTTTTTCTACAGTAATTTTAATGCTTGGTGAGGTATCATGCTATTATTTCCAAAACATCTTCTTTGGAGTAATGTCACTCCAGTAGATGAAATATGTAGAGCATCTCATTTTGTTGTTGATGGCACTAGTAGATGTCTCTCTTTTTTTCCAGAAATAATTTTTTATACTGTTTAACTGTTCCACAGTCCTCTTTTTGTTAAGAATATTGGAAGTTTGTGATGTGGCTCTTTTTGCCTCTTTGACCTTGGTTAGGAAAGACTAGAAACCTGGATAAAGCTTGTGAAATAAGGAAATTTTCCCCGAGTGATGGCTGAAGAACTGCATTGTCTACCTGGGGTGTCAGTGATCATGGCAGATTAGTGATTTATCTGAGATCTGCTAGGACTGAATTTGAATCATCTCGCATGAAGGTACCAGGCCCAATTCCCCAGAAATGATTTTGGAGGCTCACGTTCAGTCTTGCCTCCCTGTTCAATGCACGTGCACATTGACGTAGAAGGTAGATGTCTTGACTGTGGGGTTTACAGTATGCTAAAGACATCTTCCTACAAATCAGCATTTGAATTGAAGGTGCCAGTTCTGTCAGATGTCTTAAACAGTGCCTGGATGAAACTGGGACATGGGACCAGAGTTACCTAGCATAATTTTGTCATACTGTATCACTTGTCTCAAGAAAAATCTCAAACATTACGAAGGCGATTAATGGCTTGACATTTTTATTGATGCTTTTTGTAATGTAAATTTAGATATATTGATTAAAGAACTCAGCTTTGATCCAACACCTTTTGAATTCAATAGAAAGATTCCCAATGGTTTAAAAGACTTCCCACTTGTTTAAATAACTACCAAATCCTGTTTAAAAACCAATTATATTGATTTCAGTTGCTGTTGTACAGTATCTCCTATATAATTCAAAACGATGTTTGAATGAAGAGCTCCTGTACTGTAAGTTTTTTTCAGAATGGCAATGTAATGATTTTCTGATTTGTTTAAGAAAGGAGTCAAGGGGTGTTGCAAATTTTATGAACATAGAAACGACCTAGGAAAGGGAAATATTTTAATTTCATACATTATTGATTTAATTTACAGGGGTCAGCTCATTAGATTTTCTATGACTGATGTCTGAAAGACATTGCATACACTTTTACATATATAAATATTTAGGTATGTTCATCTGTGCATATATATGTGTGTGCAAATGAAACTTCTAACAATATCAACCATTTAAGTGCATTTCCCCATAAAGCAGGCTTACATCTAAACAGAGATTTGGTCCATGACATTTTAGCTATTCCCTTTTCCATTTTATTCAGTATAATTCATATGTACTGGTGTAAACGCTGTTAAGTCGGCAGTATTTTCCCCAATGTATATTAGAACAGATATTATCAGGATGTGGCCTGCTCACTTGAATTTATTCTTCTTTCCTTTAACATAACCTATCTACCACAAAGCGTTCCCTATCTTTCACTTTTCTAAGGAGAAAAGTTCCTTTCTAAAGAAAATAATGAGAAGTTCATGAACATTTTGACTTTAAAATCTCGTTAAACTTCTCATAACTAAATAATAGAAAAAATGATGTTGATATCCTAATCTAAACACATAAATCATCACCAAAAATTATTTTTCATGAAACATATTCGTTTTCAATTTTTTTCCATTTCTTTCTTTAAGCCTACATACATATATACACATCTATTACTGATGCAGGTAAGCTACAACTCTTTTTGAATGTGAAATTGAACTAGCAGCCTTTGATCTGAACTACAGGCTGATCTGAATTCAAGAAAAGGCTGCTGCTAAGCCACATTCCCATTCAATCCATTAAACCATTCACTTCCATGCTCCTCATCACACTGACTCCTAATTTGACAATGACAAAGAGCTCCACGGTGATTTTAAATTTCATAATTTTAATCTGTCAAGTCTGACATTTAATTAGTGCCCTTCTAACCTGTGCCCGCTCACTTGAAGGTTACTGTTGGTTTTCCTTTAGAAATTTTTCCTCTGGAAGAGTGGATTAATAAATATGTACATAACTGGCAGGGATAAAGACAATACACACACAATGGTCTATTAGTTCCAAATCTAGACAGATGAGGTTAATAATATTTTAAAGTGCTGCTTTATTGTATTAAGAGTGATTAAGCCCTTGGCTCAACCCTGTATGAGTTGTTCATTCAAAATATAAAATATAAGGTCTATTAAGCAAAGTCTAGCGAGAACGGTTACCCAAACTACAGCAGCACTGTGTTCATAAGGCATACTACAGGAGTGCAGAATTTCTGAGATATAATTTCATAATTTAGCAAACTCAATGGAACATGCTAGGCTCACTAAACAGACTAATTAGATTTTGATCACCAGTCAGACATTGAGAACCCACCTTATAGACTGAAATCTGGTGCAATTCAATGTTCTGGTATTTCGTTCTCTGGAGGACTGAATTAAAATGTAACTTAGGTCTCTGGTTAAAAATGAGTTTGCTGTTCTTGGATCAGCCCCACAAGGACTTAAATCCCAATCACAAAAATATGCCACCATTTGTTAGTGCTAGCAGAGTGGTCAGTCAAAGTCCTCAGGGAACACACCTCAGCCGAGCTCTCCAGCACCACACGTGGATGCTAGTCAGTAATGTATGATGCTCATTATATTGTCACTAAATATTGAACATCTACAAGTGAAGATCAGAATAAAAGAACATCCTTTCTTAGGGCAGGAATTAGAGAAAGAACATCTGAGAGAGTACAGAGATATGAGCCTCTAGTTCTCAGCTGGTCTTCCCCTTTTTTTCATGGTGCCACAGTGCATGCCTTTCAGAAAATGAATCTACAGGAATATTATTATTTTATTTGCTAAAGAAGCAACCACCATGATGCAGTATCCTCTCTGGCAATTCTGACTCCTTCTAGTGCAATTTAACATTATTGAGGCTCCTCCAGACTTTTATTTTTCCAGAAGACCAAGAAGAGGAAACAAATAACATAAACTAGTTTTCTTTAAACACTAGTAGTCTCAAAACCAATTGAATAGAGGTTTATATCCCACTACTTTCCTCTGATTCCTCTCTCAGAGTAGCCTTGCTATGGTTAAATGTTGCTGAAGTCAAATATGAGATGCCAAACTGACGATGAGAAATCTTTAAAAAATCAGAAGGAAAATTATCTGCAGGAAAAATTATCCACATTTGGCTTTATATAATATATTGGTTTAGCTGAACAGGTGATATACCTCAGTATCTCAGTGTTAACCTCTTCCTCTGGATACTGGTCTTCCACTGTAGCAAGTACAGAAAACAAGTATTCTGAAAAATTTCTGTACATTTCCTGAATTAATGTATTTTAGTTAAACAGAAATATAAATATATAAATAAATTCCAGTAATTATGCCTAACATTTTCAGGGAAAATTTAGAGGATTTGAAATTAAAGGATAACTGATGAGTACTGTGGCACAAACATATTACATAAGTCTGAAGTTTTCTGCCATCCATTTCTCATTCTCTTCATTTGGCTCACCAATTCTTTGAGAACATTGCCAACCTCTATATGCTGTCACTCTCCAATAAAAATCTGCATTTTTCTGGGTCTATCAATGCTGCTATAGAATGGAAGGGTTAATTTGTTTACATTAATGCCTTACTCTCCTGCAAGAAAAACACTGGTGGGAAGATTAAGAAATATTAGTGAAAATAGACCCAAATTTCATTAATAATTACAAATTCCCTTTTCCTACTTCTCTTAGTAACTTTTTAGCATCTTTATAGGACTTCATGAAGAATGAGGTGGCAGTGGTGTATAATATAGTGTGTTCTTCTTTGTTAACGCTGTCATCTTCATCAGGATAAGTCACTGAGATTTTCCATGCTTTTGTGTATCTCAGCAGTAAATGGTGCTTTTCTACTGTGCTCAGGTATTCAGGCTCAGCTGGAACAAGGCCTTTTTTTGTTTAGGAATTGCTGAGCAATGTGGTCAATATTTAGAATGTATGTATAACTATTTCAGGTGAACTTTTGTCAGGAAATGTTCCTCACCTTCAGGAACTCAAGAAAGTTAGGCACTTCCTCACGATAATCTCTAAGGGATTTTACCTCCCGCATGCAAGAAGCAAGTTGAAATCTCTCTGAATGAGCATCTTGGTAACTTTTATTGACAATTGTCCATTTAATTTCTTTATTTGTTTGGGTACAGATTTAAAATGTTTCTGTTTTCTGTCCACTTGTGGAAAATGAGTATTTTTGAAATCTTTAAAAGTTTTCCTGGAGAGGTAGTTTACAGAGTTCTCGTAGCACTTCTTTCTACAAATTTCATTTTCCCAATTGCAAGTTCTCTAAATTAGGGCAGTATTTTAAGGAAACAGTTCATCTTTGCTTACTGTTCCGAGATGTGACAGCTTGTAAGAACAAATATATGATTCTGGTGTCCAAGTTAGGGGTTAACCATTTTGTCTGGAACAAAAATATGTTTTTAAGTCAGGAAAGGCTCCTTTCTATCTCCATTTCTGCTGTTACAACTGTAGTAACTTATTATGAGAGTTGGTGTGACTAATTATATAATATTATTAATGGAACACTGTTTAATATAATATGGCATAGGCATGGATTTGTTCCCAAAAATTGTGGCACATAGGCTATTACCAAGATCTTAATGTGTCCTTTACAGTTAGGGCTGAGAGAACACATATGCATCTGCTAAATTATTTGTGACAAATGGCTGTCACGAAATAGTGATAGCAATGACTAAAAATGGAGACCAATGCATTTAAATAAATTCACTTGGTATACGTACATTTTTTGTATATGAGACAGCACACTGAAGACTACAGCTATTTTCACACTATTGGCCAGACACCAGTTTAACTCAATGCTTGTGAATAATAGAACAGCAGCAGCTATTTGTTTGAATGACTTTCATGTGAACAGAGATATTCCTGCTCCGCTCACAAGTCCTGACTACTCCTCACTTCCATGCAGTATTATAATAAATATAATATAAATTATACATATATCTGCTCACTAGATATTCTGGAAGGGACAGTCCTCACCAGACTGATGTTTTAGAATAGAATAGATTCATTAAGATTGGAAAAGAACTCTAAGATCACCTAGTTCAACCTTTGGCCAAATACCACCAGACCAACTAAACCATAGCACTAAATGCCAAGTTCAGTCGTTTCTCGAACACTTCCAGGGATGGTGACTTCACCAGCTCCCTGGGCATTCCATTCCAAAGTTTAACAAACATTTCAGGAAATAAATTCTCCCCAATGTTTAACCTAAACCTCCCTCAGCAGCTTGATTTCCTCTTGTTCTGTTGCTGGTTGCCTGGGAGAAAAGGCCGACCCCCACCTGGCTATACCCTCCTTTCAGGTGGTTTCAGAGAGTGGTAAGGTCACCCCTGAGCTCATTTTCTCCAGGCTAAACACCCCCAGATTCCCCAGCCGCCCTTCACAGGACTCACTCCCTAGACCCTTCAGCTTTGTTGCACTTCTCTGGACTTGCTCCAGCACCTTAATATCTTTCTTGTAGTGAGGAGCCCATGACTTGACACAGCACGTAAGGTGTGGCCTCAGCATCAACAAGTACAGCAGGATGGTCACTGCCCTGATCCTGCTGGCCACACCACTGCTGATGCAGGCCAGCGTGCCATTGGCCTTCTTGACCACCTGGCACACACTGGCACATGTTCAGCCAGCATTGACCAGCACTTCCAGGTCCTTTTCTGCTGTGCTGCTTTCCTGCTGTTGTTCCCCCAACCTTTAGTGATGTGTGGGGCTGCTATCCAAGTGCAGAACTTGGCATTGCACCTTATTGAACCTCATACCGTTGGCTGCAACTCATCAATCCAGCCTGTCCAGATCCCTCTGCAGAGCCTTAAAATAACCAGAGACCTTGGGTGTGAATTTGATGTGGTTTAGATCCTGAATAAAGACAAACCTGTCACAGACCAAGCCAGGTTTTGAGGTGGTGGGTCTCCAGTTAAACAATTGGAAGTGGGGTACACATTTCAGGCATTTGTACTAGCCCTCTGCCACATGATTTCGACCCAACTGCTAGCCACCCATTCCCAGGAGCAGATAGGTGTGAGCTTTGGGGGGAACACCCCAGAATCTTTTGTCTAGGTAGGGTGTTATTTTAGGAGTAAAAGCATGAATGAATGAATGGAAGTCATGAATGTCTGAAACTGCTTAGTCAAGAAAGCAGTTCAAGCTGTTTCCCACAAAAGCAGCTTCTAGCTTACTTCAGAAAAAAAAGAAAAGTGGTCTTTTCTCTGCTATCAGAGAATAATGGCAGGTGCTTATTCTTGCAAAGGATTCTGGGGTTGGGATTTTAGCGGAGAAAGCTTTTCTTTAATTTCTATTTTAGAAGAGTAGCTCTGAAGAGGGGTGGAAATACAAATATTTCCCCCCTTAGTGTTTTCTGTCGACTGGCTCTAACTCTCTCCTTCATTTAGTGTCTGGAGTTATGCAGTCATCAAGCACTGTGCTCTGCTTAGACCTGAACTTTGGTTATCCTTCCTGGCGTTACACAAGTGGGTGCAGGTGGATGAGCAGTAATTAAAAGCAACACCCTGGACCATTTCAGTCATCCAGGATTTATTGGCAAGTTACATGAAATGGAGTAGCTAAAGAATACAAGACTGCATATGAGAAAACTTATGTCTTGATCACAGCCTCTCTGGCCCAGCTTCCATTTGCAAGTCAAGGGGAATTTCTCTGTTTTGCTCAGAGATTCTTGTCTTTTCATTTCTGCTCAGCCTCTCAGTCTGATCATATTTTCTTCCTAATTCTTCCTAAACAATAGCCTTAATTTTGAGTTTAATATATTTATATGCCCTTGGCATGGGAGAATCCAAGAGAAATTATTTTCCATTTACTTTCTAAATTATATTTCTTAAGAAGTTGTGGATCTGTCCTATGTCTCTTGTTTGCCATAGCATCATCTGGGCTTTTGTTTTATTTTGTCTAAATTCTGTTTATTTTACTGTGTTCATCCATGATAATCAGGGATCTGACTGAATTTACTCCCCTTTATATTGATATTAGAGAGGTAAGAAAGGAAAATAAGGACACAATATGTAACACACTCACTCAAATAAAATAAATTTAGACATGCAAAAATTATGGTAACTGTGATCATAGAGCAGTCTCTGAGTATCTCTGTGGAGAACTTTTATTTTATTAGAGATAGCTAAAGCAATTACAGCTGGGCGAAAATTAATGTAATTGATGACTGAGTACAGCTTGTGTAGTATAACACAGCTCACTAATTTTTCCATAGCTTTTGCAAAGTTTTTTCTTTTCTCTACAGACTATACTTTTATGTAAGGATGAACTTTATATAAAGCTCACTTGGAAACCTGGACATTGTTTAGTTTTGTTTCCAAATCTGTGGTGCAGGGCTGTGTCTGTGAGATGTCAGCACATAGTTCACAAAATACTTCAGAAAACTCATTTTAGAAGCATAGATAGGAATTACCACAGGTAATCAAGGCTACAAACAAAAGGAAAGTAGATTAAAGTGATAAAGAGACTAAAAATTTAGCATAAATTTTATTTGTCTGTGGAACAGGAACAGAATGGAAATATTGAAAAGACAGCCCATGGACTTCTTCCAACATGATCACATTGGCTTCTGCTCTTCTAAAGGTCTTAGAATGGAAAGATACCTACACACATTTCCTCTGGAACAGAAAGAAATGAGGCTGTTTAAATCAGGCACTCAGATCTGTTCAGAGCTATCTTGAGACTGACATTCACATATATATAACAAACTAAAATCAAATGAAATCTCACTGTGTTCCTATTGCCATCTTTTATTTCATACTCTGTCCTATTGGACGCACTGTATAAGCAAACACTCTTCGAATTTTAAATTTCATTATCACTGTGTTCCATTAAAGATGTCAAAGAAAAATAAATACATTACATTTCTATTAAATTTCACAACTTAATTTTTCTGAAATCTTTTCAGTGCCATCATCACTTTGCAAAAGCACTACTAAGATAACAGTTAATCCTCATACTGTTCACCTTTTTCTGTCTAAGTCAGAAAAATAGATGGGGTGCTGTTTTGGAGAGGCCCAGAAATCATTGCTTGTGTAATTGAGAGGGTTTCCTTCAGTTAGCCTTTATGATTTCATAGAAAGAGGAACATGTACTTCTTTCAGGCTTGTCTGGATCTGATAGGGATACGTTCTTCCTTATGCTTCTTCTGGCTCACCGCTTTCCTGGGTTTGTCTCAAGTATTCTGAATACACAGAGTGTCAAGGGCACACAGTCTACTCCAACTCCCTTTTTCAAGGAGACAGGAAAACCTCAGAAACATTTGTAAAGTTAGTTTTACCTCTTTCTATTAGCTGTTTTAACCAGACTCTTTCCTGTTACATCATATTAGTTTCAGAGTTTAATAAGAATTGGAATTCTGGTTTAAATGTCTAAACAGATTTGTTCTATATGAGCCAGCTAGTTTAAAAAAAATTATTTTCAGCTTAATTAAGCTCAAAGAGTCACTGTAGGAACTGAAAAGCCACTGAAGATTTCTTTATCTTAACAGATAAGGTCTTATGTTCCTGCATGTAATAAGACTAAAAATGGCTCCATAAATATTTCTACACTAATATGAATATTTCTACATTTATTATGAAGCTCTTTTTCTTAAAAGACTTGGTAAGAATCAGCTGCAGCACTCTACAGGACCCTTATGTACTGCACCTAAGACAGACCATTACTGAAATTATAAGAGTGTTAGGCAAACACTGTCAGAATTGTTCAAAGATTTGCAACTAGAATTTTCAAAGAGAAGCTGCTAATATTCAATTTTTAAGATACAGCCACAATTTGCATTCTTTCCCGGAAACATCTGCTAGACCAAAGTAACCAACATCTTCTGTAGAATATTTTCCAGTGTTTGTTTTTCCTTTGAAATCTTTAGTATATGATTGCAAAAAGTATTTTCCAGCAATAACTTTATAAATGCTGAAACTGGGGGTTTTCTGAGGAATGAATGGTAGAAAGCCAGCTTTTATGACATGGCTTATGGCTCTGATAACACATCCATGCCTACACCTTCACATCTTAAAAAAACATCCTTTACTTCTTTCAAAATCAGACCTCAGTATACCAGGAATATCTTATGAAGTTCCTTCCCTGAAATAAAGATCACAATTACACCACATGGATTTCTTGTACGAGGGCCCTTATTCTGTGAGACTAAAGTCTTTTTGTTTGTCTGTGTCTCAAGTATGTGGTTCTCTGTTCTGCAATGAACTCTATGAAGGGTATTTACAATTCACAACTCCTAACTAATGCTGTGAAAAATCAGCAGAAACAAGGACTGACTCGAAGATTCATTTTCTAAAATAAATATAAATCCAAAGAAGAATACAGATGTTAAAAGCAGCTTTTTAGACTCTTTAAAAAACGTGTTTGTTGTGGTTAAGAGTGCTATCTTCCTTGGGGTTTAAATGATTTTTTGGCTAGCAGAAAGCAGAAACATCCACATTTTCTTTAGTTAAAAAAACTATTTAATTTATTAAAACAAGGAATCAACTTCTTCACTCCCTTAGACCAAAAACTGAACAGCACCATAAGCATATGCTATTACTCCATCCTCTTCATCATATATATCCTATACAAATGCACAATTATTTGTCTTCTAGGATTCTGCAGATTTGTTAAGATCTGACAGTACAAGCTATAAGAGCTGCAGTACAACTATTCTGCTATCAATAATCAAGATTTTGCTTCACAAATTTTTCTTACCTGCTAGGGTATTAATATTTTAAAAGGAAAAAAATAAAGAATGCATGTCATGCATTTTCATTCCCTAGCAAGATTTCAGGCATTCAAAAGAAGTGTTAGGGTTGTCTGGATCTTTTGGAAAGCTGTATTTATACAGCCAAACCCTGGCTGATGCTTTCCATGATTATAATTAAACTGTAATAGAAAAAACATATTGTATAGTTGAAAATAATCTAAACAGTTCTTACATATTTCTTGAAATTTTTCAACTTTTAAGTTTTGTTTTAATTTATTTGAGAATGAAGACAAATATGAAAACCCAAGAAACCTGCAATCTACTTTACTCAGAGTACCTTCATCTTTCTCTGTTTCTCCACATGTTCCCTGAGAGAATAATGAGCCCCAATGATTTGCTGAGCCACCACTTCTGTCTATTCATGTTAGGTCATCCAGTTGGGGAAAAGAAACAATATCTTCCTAATTATCATTATGGCATCTGAGTGCGTAAGTAGGTGAATGATTACAAACATCAAAACATGATTTGCGAATAATGAATTCCCTAAATGAGCATTTGCAGCAAACTGCTTGCAAAAAAATGAGATGCAAGTTGTTTGCACAAGTGTGTCAAACAACACCGAGCTGCAAACATATTCATAAGAATATTTCAGCTTTAGGACAGGTTTTAAGGAAAAAAATAGGCTAGACGAGACTAGAATAGAATATATCTGTTGGAAGGGACCTACAGTAAACACCCAGTCTAACTGCCTGACTAGTTCAGGGCTGATAAAAAGTTATTAAGGGCATTATCCAAATGCCTCTTAAACGCTGATGGGCTTGGGGTACCAATAACTTCTCTAGGAAGCCTGTTCCAGTGTTTGACCACTGTCTCAGTAATGAAAGGCTTCCTAATGTCCAGTCTAACCTCCTCTGGTAGAGTTTTGAACCATTCCCACATGTTCTGCTATTGCATCCCTAGGAGTAGAGGTCAGCACCTCACTCTCCACTTCTGTTTCTAAGGAAGCTGTAGACAAACTGAGGTCTCCCCTCAGCCTCCTTTTCTCCAAACGGGACAAAGCCAGAGTCATCTGGTGACCAGTTCCCTGTCAGCTGTAACCCCATTCACTGCAACACTTTAGGCTCTGCCCTTCAGCCAGTTTTTTACCCAGTGCACTGTGAACCTGCTCATCCCACAGCTGGACAGCTTGTCCAGAAAGATGCTGTGAGGAACAATATCAAAAGCCTTACTAGAATTCAGAAAAACTGCATTCACTACCTTCCCTTCATCCACGAGGAGGCTAACTCCATCATAGAAGGATATCAAATTAGTGAAACAGGACTTTGCCCCTGTGAACCCCTGGTTCAGGCTGTGCCTGATTATTGTATTGCTCTTTAAATACTTTTCAATAGTACCCAGTATAATCTCTACATATTTTCCAGGATCTGAGGTTAGACTAACAGGTCTGTGGTTCTCTGGGTCGTTCTTCATGCCCTTTCTGTAAACTGGAATACCATTGACAAGCTGCCAGTCAGCAGGGACCTTTCCAGATTCCCAAGACCTTTGGTATATGATCAAGAAGGGCTCTGCCATAACCTCTGCTGGCTCCTTCAATACACTGGGATGATTCCCATTAGGCCCCATGGACTCCTGAACATTCAGCGGTTACAACTGGTCCCTTACAATTTCAGTGTTCAGAAATAGAAAATCACTGTTAGACTTGTGGACCCCTGAGCAGCCCACTGCCTATCAGTATTACTGAAGACTGATGCACAAAATGCATTTAGATGCCTCTGCTTTTTCTTCATGGCTATTAGCCATCTTCATCAAGCACTTGTCCAATGTTTTCTTTAGACCTCAGATTTCATAGCTCTTGCCCATCCCAAGACTTCTTCTGGGAGAAGCAGGGTATGAAGAAGAGAAAACTCCAGTACTAAGATGCACTGCTTCTTAATAGTAGGTTATCAACACTGCTCTTGTCACAAATCTAAAATACAGAACCTACAGGCTGCTATGAAATAAAACAACTCATCACAGCTAGATCTAGTACATTTATTTAGAATTATCGTACTAAGATTTTTTTTTCTTTTTTCTTTTTTGGGATATTATGTGACAGTGACTGATATACTAGGTCTGCCTCCTCTCCTTTTACCAAGAAAATCCAGTGTAGGGTTTTTGGGTTTAAAGGGTTTTTTTTAAATTTTTAATGAGGTTGCTTGGACTTTCACGACCTCATGAAATAGCTTACCTTTGAAAATCAAAGAGATGTGGGTGTGGTAATTCTCTTCTCTCTTGGCAGTGATAGCTAATAAAATTAGATTGGCATCATCCATGAAACTCCATGAAAGCATTTAATATTGTGCTATGGGGTGGGCCTGGACACTAAGCCGGAGAGTCCCAGAGACTCTCCAGGGCAGGTGTTCTGAGCCTGCATCTCTACAGCCTTCCTTAAAACCCTTCCCAAAAAAAGTATGAAAATGAGGGGATTTCCTGACACAGTATCAGCATAAAGGAAAAGATAAGGTAAAGGAGGTAATGTCCTTCCCTCCTCCTGCTCCCTGCAAAAAGTCTGGCATCTTTGCCTTCCCTTAGGGAGCCATTGGCAATCAGTTTCAATAATGAAGAAAGCATTGGCAATCAGTTCCAATAATGGCTCCATTATTAATGAGTACGTTTTCTTCCTACGATATGTTTCCTCCTTGATTCTGTCTGTAGGAGTCTTATTCTCCTTACCCCTTCGGCTAGCATTAATTTGTTCAGCTTTTTTTTTTTTTTCCCTTCCCTTTCTTTTCCCTTCAAACCTTAATTAATTCTGTATATTCTAGTTTAATAATACTTACCTACCTCAGAGGGACATTTTGAAGCTGAATTAATTATTGTGCAGGTATTTTTTTCAGTGGCATCTTTGAGCAATCCCTCTTTGCAGCCGTTCTGGCAACTTCTTGCTCTTTCCCTTCGTCTTTTGTAGGCCTTGTAACTCTTGTGCTCAGTGAAGATCATTAAAATGTCTCTCATATTCTTCCACATTGAGGAACCCTTCCTTGCAGTAATGTCTGCTTGTTCTGGGTTCAGTTGAAAGGAAACCTACATTAATCCTGCGTGTTTGCTTTCCCACATACGGATTTTCAGAGCCATGATCCCTGTCCTAAGCTGCTGAAGAAATCCTAAACTGGGATGAGGCTCCTCAAGGCTCAGCTGCCCTAGGAGATAGTACCTGAGTTGTGAAGAAACACAAAAAGCAGAGGGGAATGGAGGCACGATGTTTAACTTTTTCATCCCTTGTGACATGGTGATTTTAACCAGATGAAACAGACCTAAGGTGCTTCCTTGTCATTCCCATGGACAGCTAAGAGTTGAGCATTATCCTTGATCTTCCCCTCCACACCTTTCTCTACCCCTCAGCAACCACTGAAACTACTTCACTCACCATCATGTGAGCTTTCCAGATTCATCTCTATATTCATGTGACAGATAGGCATTGTTTTGTCACATATGCATATGCCACCACCCCACCACCCTCAAGATGAACCTTTAGGCAGTTTTATAGCAGAACAAAATTTATTCTGTCACTGTAGAGAAAAAGGATTGCTGAAGCATTTCACAATATCCCCAAACAACCTCCTCCGATCATCCAATTGCCTTAGCAGGAGCTTAACAACAAGAGTGTTGGAGCCTTGAGATAAATAGACATGTGAGGGACTGTGACACAGAAAGGAAAAGATCACTAATCTAAGTCTTTATAATAAATTATAAGTAAAACAACTTCTTACAATAATTAAAAAGTTATACTGGTATTTATTTTTAAAATATTAGCTAATTCTACACCTCTGGTTTTCTTTGATCTAAGACATCAAACTTCCACAGAACCACCCCAGCAGAAGAGGACATAACTCCACTAGCTGATTATATTCAAGAAAACGAGAAAGAAGGACGAAATCTTGTCTAAAACATTTGAGTGACTTCACTAACATCAGAGGGGATTTTTTTGTAGGAAGAATTGCTTTACCATTTTCTTCCGTTTCTGAAATAATGACAGGTTTTAAAATCAATAAATTTTAACTTATGTTTTAACCAAATCCTTTTTTTGGCCTGAATTGTATTCTGAATATTCTGTACAATTTCCACAGGCTGTATACCTCTGAAATCAAAAAGAGAACTAAAATGTCAATCCAAAGACTGAGTTTTGCTCCTAGAGTTTTGATACTAAAATAACTAGTTTTTTCTTAGAAAGTGTGGGTTTCGGATTAGCAAAAGAGTCTTTATAACATAGAGATGAGACACCTTGAATCTCATTTTGGTTTCCTGTGGGTATCCACTCCCCTTTCCCAAGCCAGAATTGGGGCTGTAGGGAGAGGTACAAAAGCACCTTTGTGGTTTCACTGAAACCAACAGCCAAACAGTGTCTGATTTGAGTTCCCACATCAGTTGGTATGTAAATTCTCTGTCACAACAGAGGCAATTTTATTTGCAGCACCTCTTCTGTGAAGTTATTAAATGTTCATAGCTACAAATCAATTTAGCAAGAAAGAATGGACACATATTCATATGTGTCAAAATTACTAATTTTTTAATGTCCCATTCCTCCCAGTGTTGTGAGAGGCAAATGTTTTGGCAGGTCTATTGCAACTTTAAAGATGGCTACAAAAATAATAGTTAAATAATAATACTAGTTGACATGCTGAAAACTTCCTAAGCATTGTTGCAGAGTGCTCCAAACTCTGAAGTGGCCATCAAGGAAAATTTTTTTGTACTCTGTGCAGCATGAACATCTGTATTGGGTTTGCATGGCCTGGTTTTTGGTAGTGGGGCAGCATGGGTTGGAGGAGGGCTACAGGAGTGGCTTCTCTGAGAAGCTTCTGGAAGCTTCCTCCACATCCTGCAGAGCCAGTCCCTGGCGGATCCAAAGATGAACGAGCCTCTGGCCAAGGATAGGTTAATTAGAAATGGTGGTAACATATCTTAAGATATCTTACCATCTTAAGAAAGTAACCCAAAAATTGTTACACAGTTTTAATTGTGGCCAGAGAATAGCAGAGTGAGAATATGTGAAGAGGACAACATGTGGACCCCAAGCTCAGTGCAGAAGGTGCTCCAGGTGCCAGACCTGAGATCCCTCCTCCACCTGTGGTGAGGCCCATGGTGAAGCAGCTGTGCCCCTAAAGCCCATGGAGGNAGGTGCCCATGCTGCAGTGGGTGGATGCCAGAGAGGAGGCTGTGATCCAGTGGGAGACCCAAGGCTAGAGAGGCCCTGCTCCCATGCTGGAGCAGCCTATCTGTGGAGGACTGCACCCCATGAAGACTGACCCACATTGCAGCAGTTTTGGGAGGACTGTGTGCCTGTGGGATGGATTCACATTGCAGCAGGTCATAGAGAGCTGTTGCTCATGGGATGCAGCCACCTCAGAGAAGGTCACAGAGAACTATCTCCTGTGGGAGGGACCCCATGGTGCAGCAGGGGAAGGACTCCTCTCCCTGAGAAGAGTGAGAAGCCATGGATGATGATCTGACCATATCCCTATCTCCTGCCTCCTTGCACCACTGAGGGAGGAGGTAAAGCTGGGAAAGAGGGAAGGGTAGGGGGCAGGGTGTTTTTAAGGGTTTATTTTACTTCTCATTATCCTGATACAAATTTCTTAGTAATAAATTCACTTTGTATCTCTAAGTTGAGCCTGTTTTGCCTTTAATGGCATTTGGTGAGTGATCTCTTCTGGTCCTTATCTCAACTCATGAACACTGTTATATTTTCCCTCCCTTGTCCCGTATGGGGGTTAGTGAGACAGCACCTTTGGTGGGTGCCTGGCATCTTGCCAGAGTCAACCCACTAGAGCTTCAAGACAGCATTTGTTTTTTCAGTTCTATCCTGCAACATTCCAGGTATCTCCTTCAACTCTTACCCAGAGCTTGACTAAACTCTGGCATCAATCCAGCCCTCACCGCTATGGCTCAATAAATATACTGCTTGGGATAAATTGAATAATAATAAAAAAAAAGATATTGGCAGAAATAATTTACCTTCTACAGGCAGCATATTTAATCACAGATTTATTGTTAATCACCCTATTTACTTCTCCTCTGTTGGACATTAGTACCATTTTTCATCATAGTTTTTCTTCAGTTCTCCATTCACCTTGCTTTATTAAGGAAAAATCATCAACAGTCATAATGCAATGCTACCTACAGTACTTTCATTGTGTTACTATTCACCTGCTTTCACATGTAAAGCAATTTTTTAAATGGATAAAAGTGGTGACTTTTGCTTTTTTAATTTAGAATGTAGTAAAATTACATAAAAAGATGAAACCATGTGGGCTACTTATTAAACTCCCCCACATTTGTGTAATTTAGACATTACATAATGTATGAAGGAGCACATCTCATATATACATATTTCAACAATAAACATTAATAACATGTTAATATATTTATGTCTGTGCTTTTCCTTTAATCTACCAAAGGAAGCTGGAAGCAAAGTTCATATCACAGTTATTTTCATTAAAGCTACCCTATTTTAAGAAAGGCCTAAGCTTTCTTCAGTGGTTTATGAATATTTTACCTTTCAGCATATACATAACTATACAAATATATGTATTTCATATACCTGCTACTTAACAAATGTTCCCCATCTGGACAGGAAGATATTTCCAGGACATTTGGACTCATTATGATGAATGGAGCCACTGCCAGAAGACCAGGTACAGGTCATGGAAAACAATGGACAAAGTTGGTAGGAAACTGATTTGAATTCTGCAGAGATGGATATAATAGCTGCTTCCTCAGTTATGTTTATATTTATTGCTTATATATTCTATATTTCTACAGTTATTATTGCAGCTATAGTCTATATTTTATAATGTAAAACCATGCTGAGACTGCTGATAATAGAATTTGATGTTTATATTGCAATGAAGCCTAGAGACTATTTCACTTTGCCCTTGCAATAAGCACCAGGCAAGTGCAAAAATGTCTGTAGACTAGCATTTGAAGATAACTGTGAGGTACCCAGCTTTGTTATCTGAACCCACTCAAATCACATCTGGTTTTCCTGAATGCAAAATGTAATTTAAAAAGGAAAAGAGTAAAAAAGAGTCCAAAATCTGTGAGCCGGGGGTA
This sequence comes from Erpornis zantholeuca, assembly GCA_013400515.1. Taxonomy (NCBI): domain Eukaryota; kingdom Metazoa; phylum Chordata; class Aves; order Passeriformes; family Timaliidae; genus Erpornis; species Erpornis zantholeuca. Next base: position 7,527 of record VZTN01019185.1, on the reverse strand, counting down.
AGGACAGCAGAGTGTGTATATCCCTGGTGCCATGGAGTGGGGCTGGGCTGCCAAGTTTGTCACCTACATGAGAATCCCATAGCTGGTGACTGAACTAGTGCTGCTGGTAGAGGTTTATTCTCAACTGAGAAAAAATTATAACTAGGGAGGTTCAGAGCAATGCCTGGTATACTTAGAAGAACATGGAGTCCTTTCATACAGAGTGCACAGACACTCACACAGCCACAATGTGAAAGCACAAGCTCTGCCCCAAGACTCTGGAGTAACCAGAGAGCAGATGGGGGAAAGAAGCTGGTCAAAGTTAGTGGTTCACCAGGCAGTTAGTGGTTCACTGGCTAAGGCAACTTCCACCACTGGATACTTCTGAGAAATAGAAAAATATCTATTTGGTGTGTTTTACATATTATTGATCTTATTTTGGAGTAGAGGAATGGACTATGTTAGACTTCTTCCAGCTCTATTATGAGAGTAGTTCTTTGACAATGTATTTAAAGTGTATTTGACAGTGTATTTAAAGGGCGACTCACAGTCCTTGGGCCACCTCATATATTCATGGCAAGGTCACAATGATAAACATTCAATAGCTTAAATAACAGAAGATGCACTACCAGCACCGACAGGATGTGAGGCATGAGATTCAGCTGATAGTCTGGGACTGATGGACCAGTGGGTGGCTGTTTGGGTTCGTGGCAGGGCAATGCAACACAACTTAATTAACCAATTGGTTTAATAAACCAGCTGTGGGACAGGACTTGCCTATGGAGGCTGGTATCTCTCCAGTGACTTTGGAGAAGGTTCCATCCAACATCAGCTATTCTGTGAAGTTGTGCCTCCTTCACTAGGAGGGCAGTGCGCTGAGGGGCAGTGCCAGGGTGGGCACAGGCTGGGTGTCAGGTACCAACATGGGGCTGAAAGACACCTGCAAAGAGCTCTTTCACTGCTGCCATCCTCAGCAGACCAACTGGACACAGAAGCTGGGTCACTGTCAATGACCCCAGTCAGCTGTTCTGAGCCAGTCATGCCAGTCCATCTTTCCATGGGGAGAGAGCTCTCAGCCCTGCCACAGAAGGATACCTGCCTCTCTGGGGCCATCATCTGTTTCAGGCCTGGTCATCCCTGAAGCACAGTGCTCTGTGCCCAGGCAAGAGTCCTTTCAGGGGCTGCTGCAGCGATGCCACATCCCTATGTCCACACTGACATTGTATGACTAAGGGCAACAGAGAAGGAACTAACCTAAGAGGTAGTTTTAGAGCTCACAGTTTGTTGTTCAACACCAGCTGGGAATGGTGAAGAGATGGGTACTGAAAAAAGCCCCAGGCTGCCTGCAGAATTGCAGTATCTGGCCATGCATGTCAGTCTGATCAGTTCTACTTTCTTGGGCATGTGTCTGGAAAACACCCATTATTAGAAAGAGTAGTAATGAGCAAATTAGGACACAACACACAATTAAAATCAGTGTCGATACTATCAGAAAACCAGCTTGCTTAGGGAACTGATCATACCAGCTGGAAGACAGCAACAGTTGCTCCCTCATGACAGAGTTAGAAGCAAATGATGTATAAAAAGGCAATAAATATTTGAAAGAAATCATCAAGATATACTTGCATGACTGAAAGTATCCCAGATGCACAGAGAGAAGAAAGAACACATAAAGTTTATTTATCTTAAGAAACGGATTAATGAAGACAAGAATCTCTATGAAGATCAATCCAGATATAAACATTTTTTAATCAGTCAATCATTATTGATAGTAGTGGCAGAATCTGACTCATACCATATCTAACTACTGTGGTGTGATACTCCTTAGCAATTGTAATATAACAAAATCATCAAGCTGAAGTATGAAACCACAACAATTAAGTGAATTGTTAGATTCAGTTAGTTAAAAAAAAATCAAGTTAGATAAGAATCATTCATTCTAGACATTGCTACAAGTCAAAGAGTGGGAATAAAGGAGAACATTATTTGCAAATTAATTGTCATATTCACATTTTCTAAGGAAGTTTTCTCAGACAGACCTGTATTGATATGGTAACAAGATCAGGGCTAGCTTTAAAGATATATACAGCTAAACTTACAATTTGGTTAACTAATGCAAAAAAGGGATTTAATTTTATTTTCCTAGAGGCAGTCTCATTGAATTTCCAATGGTAGTTTTTGCATTCAGAAGCTTAACCTTACCTGTTCTAGTTAGTTTCTCAGAATTGTGCACTTATTAAACTGTTTGTACAGACATCATACTTACACTGAAATAGCAATGCATATTCCTATATATAACAAAACATTTGAAAATACCAAATGTTGCAGTAGAGGTTTTGAGGTAAAATAGACTTATCAGTGTGACTCATGAAAGCACCCAAAAGAATTAAGGCTTGGGGTAAAGCACTTTTAAAGCACCCAAGAGGGAAAAAAGAGAAAATTGAGAATTGAAGGTATAAACACATTTTCATACAATTTTATTGTATTAATTCATACAAGTGTATTGGATGTATAGTATGTATTCACAGCTCTGTCTTAAGCACATGATTTTCTAGGATAGTCATGTGCAGCAGGCACTGAGAAACTTTCTAATGAGAGTCCTCTTGTTCTTTGAGGAACCTCCATCTCCTCCACTAACCATAACACATGTGAAAGCAGAAAAACAGATGTTCAGAAATGTTAATAGTACATTTGTTTGTAAATTTTTAATTGAGGAGAATCATTCTTTTCAAAGTTGGACCATCACCGTATTTTTTTAAATTTTGAACTGTCAAAGATTTTGCAATCAAAATTCCTTAATAATCCTGAACTAAACTGAATTCAACCTCAAATCCTGCAAGAGGCAAGCCCCACTGTTACCCAGGTGTTATGCTTTGGAGGATGGCACAAGGGGTGAAGGGCAGCCATCAGTCAGAGTGTGGCCAAGCTGTACTGAGGCAGCACAGAGGTGCTTGAGGTGCTATCTCCAACTCCCATTAACTTGGCAATATCATCCAAAATCTCAAAGACCTGCTCAGCACTTGTTGTGTTTGAACAACAAGGAAGTACCAATTCCCCAGAACATATCTCCTGTCTCATTTCACAGGGAGCCTTGACCTTTCCTTTCAGGCAATGATGTGGCTGCAGTGTGTGCGCATGTCATCTCTTGCCCGTATGCCCACAGCTGTATCACTGATTTGAATGTAAAACTGAAGCAAAAGGCTACAAGTGATGAAGCCTCTCTCATTTCTTCATGCCTGGTTCTGTTCAAATTTTTTTACTTCCTAGTCATCTTTAGATACCAGCTCTTTCTTCTAATCTCAGGTTTTATTTTCACAAGGATTCAAATCTTAATTCCTGGGCTAGTTCACAAAACTGAGGGTGGAGCATTTGAAGACAGGGATGGCATGTTCCCCATCCTAAGCTGTCATAAGAGAGGAGCCCAGATGGATCCACAGCCCTTCTGTCTTAAGAAATGCTGTGAAGCTTCCATATTTAAGTGAGACTTTTCCACAGAAAGTAGTTGGCGGGCTCCAGTATTGATTCCCATCAGCCTTTCCTGCTCGGTCAACAAACACTCTTTAAGCTGAACCTGTTTCGAAGGCAGAAGTCCGTGGGAAAAGAAGCTCGAGGCTACTGTTCTTGATTTTATATGAAAAACACAGATATTCCAGGAATAAATGACAATGCAAATCACAAAATGGCAAGATTAGACAGAAAAAAAAATCTGCCATTTGAAATAATGTTTGACTGTTATTTGTTTGGAATGCACCATAGGCAGCGGGTTTTTGACAAAAATAGCCAAATTTCAGAACTTTATAAATGAAAAACCTGTTTTGATTTCCATGAAGTCGTCTAGTAGTATTTGGAGTTCTGGAGAAAGCTAAAAAATTTTCTGCTAGAAAGCAGTTTAATCTTACCCAGACCCAAACCTTGAGTGTTATGTAAGCTAATATTGATAGCATAAACATTACTAGGGCATTAGAATCAAACCTGCAAGAAATTCAGACCTGTATAGTTGATGTTGAAATTTAATCTATGGATTCCATATTTATCCAGTGTCAACAACAGCTGCTCACATGTTTTCAATGCTTTCAGTCTATGCATGAGGCAAGTGCATAAAAGATAGGAACCATGTGGCAAACCATATACTAGTAATCTGTGCTGTATAATGGACAGAAAAAAAGCATTATACACCCTTGATTATTCTATGATTGCACATAAAGATCTTACATATAAGACACCCATCAAATCTACAGCAAAAGAAAGATACATATTTAGCCATGACCACCAGGACTTTTGTAGCATATTGCTTTTAGTACAAATAACAGTTTCAGCTTTCTGTTGCATAAAAGCCATGCAATATTATCATCTTAGTTCAAACAAACCTCTACCACTACAGTTAGGTAGAAAGATAGGTAATTATTAAGGTATATCTATTTATACAAATAGATGCATACACATTTGAATACACATTGCTGTGTTTGCATGTACAGATATATATATATATGGTATGTAGATCTGTGTAGAGAGAGAAAGAGTGTGAGAATGAAAAAGAAGAGTATAAATACAGGAGACAATTGTCAATGCTTTATAGTACAGTCAGCACATTTCATTCTTGAAAGAAGTAAGGATTTGTTCATGGGCACAGTCACAGGGAGTGCTCAAGACAGTGATATTTCTGTCTCATTAAAATTTTCAGAGTTTAAAATGAAATTCAGGGGGAAAGATAAAACTTTGAAAATAAATCTGCATGAACACCCAACTTTAGTTCTCTCAAATTTGTATTTGATTTGATTTGATCCATTTGCACTTATGGATGAAGGATTTTGATTTTTTTGCTCTGAAACTTTATTCTATCCTCTTGATAGAGCTGTTATTGGAGAAATGCTCACATTTTCTAGCTCCTGTTTGCCCTGAATTTTACATAACAGATGTTTTGCTCCTTTTCATGTAATGATGGATTAATTGTGTAGTGATACCAAAGCTAACTGTCAAAATGTTAGACTGTATTAGTTTTGAAGCTTAAGAAAACCTGGACTTTTAGAGTTGACCTGTATGACAACATGTGCCAGACAGTGATAGGACTGAAATTAACGACTAAGTAGTTAATATCCTGAATGACAGAGATATAACAAGACTAGAAATAATACCTTACAGACACACTTCCATTACTACAATGTGAAATGTACCTAGAGGTCAAATATTTTAAAAAAGAGAACTTCAAAGAACCTGATCTCTGTTTTGGTACCTAAGGACAGGGAATAATTTTCAAAGCACTCATGAAACGATGGCTTGCTAAAACATTCTGAAAATCTGAGAGAAAAGTAATTTCTAACATCATTAGGAAATGAAGGCTTGGGCCTATTCTTTTTAAACCTTGGACATAGTGTCCTATCACAGCCTACACAATAACAAGATCATTATGGGCTGAACAGTGAGTGTAAGAAAATAGTAGCTTCCCATGGTTCTTTTCCCACTTGGCCACAGGAGATTTTCCTGTGTCTCAGAGCCACGTTATATAGATAGAAGTAGTTGAACTGTGGAAATAATGATTCACAGATGTGTGAGAATTTGTTTCAGACACTGAGGAAGATATACATATAAAATGTGCATTGTGAGAACTCTACTATCCTTTTCCCTAATGGAATAAGTTAAACTTCTGAGTAGGTAGGATTTTACGTAGCAATGCTCTTAGTATAGGTTATACACTATTATTTTTCTTCTGGCACATGTGGTGAGAACACAAAGACTCCTTTATCGCTAAGGTTAAACTTCCTCTCTATTACCATAGTGCCTACAAACTGGGAGAAACTGCAGATAATTTCAAAGTCATATATTTATGAGCTGATTTTTTGGACCAGAATACGTGAGTGGAAAATTCACTTCAAGAGCATGGTCTTTGCTGGCACTCTCCAAGGTCCACTATGCTAGTTGTCAAGCTGGTTATCCATTACTTAAATGTGCTGAAGATAAATGGGACACTTTTTCTTCCTCATGAGCTGCATTTTGTTCTGCTGGTCCTCCAGGCTCCATCTGCACCTCAGTCTCTTGGCTTGACCAACCTGCTCCAGGTTCTTTTGATTGCTTCTAGTTTTCAATTTAGTATTGCCACTGGTATGTTCACGATACAGTAATCCTAACAGTCCAGTTAGAATTAAACAGGTTTTTAGTCTAGTAATGTGAGTGTTGACATAGTCATTGTTAGTGGCAGTGAAAGGTAAATACATTCCTCTTCTCCTCTTGTAATCAGGTCAGAAAACAAAAGCAGTGTCTTCTGCCCAAGTCCCCAGACCAGTACCTCTCCAGCACCTCAATTTTTCTGCAGTTGCAAAACTCATCAAGCACCTTTGAGATCTAATCATTGCCTAGGACTTTCTTCTCATGGAATAAAAGTCTTCTCTTGACCTTTAAACCCTCCCCCCCGGCCTCCCTGAGATGATAAAAACTTTAGGTTTCTCCTTTTTATCTCATCATGGTAAGTTCTTTATGCACATCCTGTCCTTCTTTCCACTGCTTCCATATGCAAAACAATTTTTTTCATCCATAAGGGTATCTAGGAGCCTCTCCCTTGCTGTTGCTGTGTAGCTATTGGTTTATTTTCCTGTTAATCACATTCCTCCCCTGGCTGTGGATCTCACTGGATTGACCATTGCCACCATGTAGTGTCTTCTAGGGAAAAAAAAGAGATCTCTGTACTCTGAAACTGGATTGTTACTTTGCTATTTAGAGAGGCACTGTGGGTGCAATGTTTCCTCTAGGTGTTTCCTGCTTCCTCCACCAAGCTTCTTCCTCCTGTCAAGATACAGAGTAGTGTGTCTGGGGCGTGTGTTCACATTGCAGTTTATTAAATCTGAATGCAACTATAAAAACCAGACCAGATGACTGGCAATCTATAAGCAGCTCTTTCTCTCTGCTGGCTGAAATGGGGGGTTAGGCAATTAGGTCAGATGAAGATGTCTCCCCTGTCTAAATTGAGGTGAGATAAATCCCATCAGTGTTACTTGTGATGGATAGTCTTTAGTTCACAGCCATTAAATAGCATCTAAAGATATTTAAAAGAATCTTAATAAAAGGTGTTGCGAAGCAAAAAACAACTGCTCTTAACATGCTGTAATTGCACACTTCAGCGTGTCTGGCAGATAAGGCATCTATTGTTCCTTTAATGCACGTGAGACACATAGCACATTTAATTACCCTGTATGTCAAAATTAATACAGATCCCAAAGCAGGCAGCGTCAATACATTTAGTTATATAGCAATTATAGTGCAGCCAGAGCCACTTAATGTACAGGATTGAAAACAGAAACTAAACAAACATGAAAAAGGGGGAAAAAAATCATGGATCAGGGCTTCAAAGAATAACCTTATAACCTTAGGAAAGCAGGAGTTGTTCATTAGTACTAGGCTGCAAGTCCAAATAAATATGTAACCTCTCAAAAGTGTTCAGACCAACCCCAGAGCCTGTTAGGCCTTGTTGTTTTAGAGACCTCAGAAAGGTGAAGGTGAGCTCTTGACACAATGCTTTTCATTTGAATTCGCTTCCTGCTCTCTCGTTTACTGGAGGTA
>VZTN01019184.1:23106-62735 GCA_013400515.1 Erpornis zantholeuca | reverse complement strand
CTTCTTAAGGCTGCAGCAAGGCAGCATGACAGGTTATAAAGGCTTTCACAAGGGGCACAATTAAAAACTGTTCAAGATTTATGAAAGCATATGCAAAGGCCCATGACCCATTAAATTTAGTAGTCTTAATGTCTTTAGTTTCTTGAAATGACAAATGCTGCCAATATATTGGTTTACTTTATTGACCTAAACTGTCAGATTAGCAGTGTCATTCAAACATGTCTGTTGTATTTATTCTCTTGACAGCCTGTACCAGCTCTGAAGAGCAATTAGGGATTATTTTGTGTATTTCTCTCACGTTACACTTGTCTGATTACAGTATTTTTCTTCCTGTGGAAAGTGAGACTTTGTCAAAAAAGAGCATTTTCCTAGGAAACAACGGTTTCCCTATACCATTGAGGAACACATCTTACCACTGTGGAAAAATTTAGTTAGTAGGGTGGGCATTTTTCAAGTGCAAAGAGTCGAGATCGACTTTCTGATCTGATTTGGTAGGACTGCACTTTTCATGTGTTCTTCCTGTTGCCCCGCTTGAATGTGGGAAGAGAGGAAATATCAGATGTAGGAATGTGTATTTTCATTCAGACAGTTCTAGGTTATCACTGTTGCCCTAATCCAGTTCACCTGGCTGGGGGCTCCTGTGATATCCCTGGTGAAACCTGACCACAGACTATTTCTAAAAGCTCCACAGTGATGCAGAAGGGGCATTCCACTTGCTTTCAGCTTTCAGTCTTGGAGCCTTCAGAAGACAGAGAAGACTTTCCTTACTGTATGCTTTTGTTCTTGTAGTTAATCAGTTTCTGTTCAAAAAAATAAATTTAACATTTTTTTTCTTAATTTGGTGTCCTCTACCAGCTATTTTAGAGCTGTGTAATCTTCTATATACCTTCTGGTGTGATGCATCTCTGGCAGTGCAATCAGATAATTTCAGTCTTTTGTCAAACAAGATTGGACTACTCTTAATAATTAATTAATTAAGTACTTAGTAAGTAATTAATTAGTGAATGGTTTCTTGAACCCCTAAAGAATGTTTTAGTTCTTCGCAGTGGTTTTGGATTGCTTTGGTTTGGTTGTTTTGGTTTTTTAAAATTATTCTTCACCACCATGGTTATGAGAGTTCTGGATGTGCTCTGGTGCTGGCTACATCACCTGTAAATAATGACTTGCAGGACTGAAAGTTTAATAATGAGTTTTCTTCGAACTTGAGCATAGACCTCTCTGTGAATGGGCTTGATGCCTGATACTTCTCTGAAGGAAAAACAGCATTGCTGTCAGGGTGGGCTGGCCAGGGCGTGGGGCTGAGTCCATTTTCAGAACACTTAAGAGAAAGGTGTGTGGCCTTGATGCCCATCACTGCTTTGATTTCAGGTAACCCAGAGAGTTGCCTGAAATGGGGTGAAAGGGTGGCAGCTGGTTAAGAACAGGATTTGGACGAGTGCAGTTCAGGGTAAGCCATGCATTTATGATGCCTCTAAGTTTAGGGAAACCACTTCTGAGGGTGCTGAGCCTCCTTAATGCGAGAGTGCTCGTGGGCCTTGGTAATCTTATGTTTTATTGTTTCTTAGTAGTATATTGGTTGCTGCTTTTCCATTCTGACCTTCTTGCTTTTCGATCCTCTGTGAGCTTCAGACAGCATTTAACGCTAGTGTTTTTGAACAGTGATACAGATCAGCTTGCAGCTCTGAGTAGGAAAGGATGTAGCTGTTTGCTGCTAACCCAGGACACAGGCAGGAGGCCTCTGTCCTTCTCAGCGACATCAGTTCTTTGACTTCATGGTCTTTGTTTTGATCAGTGATCTCAACTGTCTCTCCAGTGCCTTTCAGAACAGCAGACTATGACAAAGGGCCAAGTAAATGTAAGTGTAAGTGAGGTGGGATTCAGTTGTCTGAAATCCTTAAGTTATCTGGGTTACCTTTCCTGGATATAACTGTTGGTATAACAGCTACTAGTTAGTTGATTTTAATATTTAAATAAAATATGCAATAAAAACCTGTTGCTCCTCAGTTGAGACTTAAATAAATTAATACATAGAAAAACTTCTAGGAGCAACTGAAAAGAAATTTTAAATTAAAGCAACTTGCTGTTCTAGTTTTTTAAATACCAACTTAATAGAAACATTAAAACTTATGATGGCCTTACATATTTTTATAAATCTTCTGATTTATTGTCTTTTTAACTAGATTAAAGAACCTTAAAGAGTGGTAGTATTTTGTGTTTAAATAGTGATACCTGATAATTTGGAAATAGTGTAGTAAAATCGCATATAGAAAAGTATCATTTTTGCTCTAAGCTAAAGGTGTTTAAGAGACATGCTTTAAAAAATGCCTCAATTTCTGAGATTTGAGAGTGGTTTTGTTTCTAAAATAAAAATATTTTAGTTACCTGTTGAAATCTTCATTTTCTTGAAAGCATAGAGGGATAGTGGCAATTACTCCCTTATAGGGTTTTAACTCTTGAACTTTTGGGGGGATGTTCAGTCATAATGTTGTTACTCAGAGGCCTTAAAATAGTTTTTAGATTGCCACTTAACTGTTTTTGGTCAAATCTGGTTGGTTATGTGTTTTGGTCAAGAAGTTTCTCTGTTTATATATGTACTTACTGTTTAGTACAGTAGTGTTAGACTCTTAATTACATATGTAGTTTGCAAATAAAACTCTGTTTAATATTATCATAATAAACTAGTATTAAGCTTCTATTTACACTAGTATCAGCACTTGCAGATGCAGAACTATTAGTAGAGCATGCAGGAGGTTGAATTAAGCCCACCTCACCAGAAGATTACTGTAACAGTTTGAAAACATGTTGATATCTGTGTTATGCTGCTACTGAGTTCAATGGGAAAAATCTTTGGGTTTACAGGAAACTGGATTAGGAAGAAAATCTTGTTCAAAAAGCACTGTTAACTTGTATGTGGGCAAAAGAATTGTAGTGCTTCTAGAATGGGTTGTAATTCTTTATTCTGTAGCAAGCCTGGTTTGTTGATTCACTGTTGAATGTCTGAAATGTTCTCCTCAATTTTTCTGTTTTTTTTTTCTTCTGAATACAGATTGAATCAAGTATGCATTGAAATTTGGACATAATCACAACAAGCTGTTTTTCAGGCTACTCTGAAGGATACTAGACATTGGTGGGAGCAGTTCAGCTGTTCTGAGAATCGTTCTCAAGGGTGCAGGGCTAAAGAGCATTTTGAAAATGTAGACCATGAAGAATTTAATTCTGTAATAGTAATATCAACTTTCTGGATAATTGCTGTAGTTAGAGATAAAATATGTCTTCAGGATTCTTGGCAGACTTTCTAGTAAGGGGAGCAGCAGAATTACTTTCAGCAGTGTGCTAATGGCAAGTCAGTCTGAAAAATGTTTGAAGGGAAAAATATGCAAATAGGGCATTCCACTGAAAACATGCACGAATGTTGAAAAATTCACAAGAAAACACTATGGCACAAGCTGATTAGAAGAAGGAAAGGGAATAAATTATTCTTTTCTCCAGACAATTTGTATTAAAGTTTAAGTAATGTTGTGTCTGTGTATATTTCTCATTTCCATCCTATGTTGCTATCTCACCTTACTTCATATCTGTGCTTTGCATTTTGAATGTATTTAGTGTCTGTTTATGCAGCAAAACCACTGCCGACACAACGATTGTGACAGAGGCTTTCAGCAGGAATGGCTACACCCATGGTCTGAGCAGCACAAGCTAAGCCAGTGGAATATCACTTACATCCAGGATTTCAGCCTCACAGAACTAGCAGCAAGGGCCATAATACTTGTATCTTTGATTGCTTTTCTAGACATTTAAGTAGCATGTTACGACTTTGTGGTATAGACCTGACATTTGCCAAGTGTTACTTTCATATACTTATTGCCCATTTACTTTTTTCTTACCTTCAAAATGTGTAATGTTTGCATGGCCTCTCCGTGACTCTCCTTGCCAATCTTGATAAGAGACCACAGAGCTGAAGTACCTAAGGGGCAAAAGGATTGAAGTGACAACTTCAATCACAGCTGGAAATGCACAAGTCTCTTTTTTAAGTGTTCTTATATAAACTATTTTTAATAGTACAGTAAGAAAATGTTTTAATAAAATCCTGTTTGATCTTGTTATTTACCAAAAAAAAGAAATAAGCTGTATCCTTAAAATAGTTTTTTCAGGAGGCGTGTTTAATTTATTCATCCTCAGAGGATATTTAAGTTGTAGAAAGTCTTAGCAACTTGATTTTTTGGGAAGTGTTGAAGGCAAAATGTTGATCAGGCAGAACCATTCTATTGCACTTTAGTGAAGCAACCGAAAGATCAGCCTTCGTGTGAAATTACATCCATTCATCAACTCCGGCTTATTTCATTTGTAGATCTTCAGATATGAGTGTAACACGTGAAACTAGTTCTGACTGCTGCTGCTTTTTTCTCCCCAACCCTCCTACCTCTCCCAGCCTTGGACCCGTTTAGTTGAGGACATTCCTGGGTTGCCCAGCTTTTGCGTTTGTTTGTTTTTGTTCGTTTGGGGTTCTTGGCAGGGGGAGGGGGTGTTGGCTTGGATTTAGTTTGGGGTTGGGATTTTGGTGGGGGGCAGGTGGCATGTTTTTTCTGTTTTTTTTCTTTCGAGAGGCAGTGCAAGGTGGGTTCTTTGGTCTCTGTTTAAGAAGATATGATAATCATGATATCTATCTCACCAAAATATGTCAGTTTCTTGAAAGAAATGAGATTTTGGTGTAGATGCAGGCAGCTGGATGATGCAGCTAAAGTGATTAGCTTGAGTTGTTGCTGCCTATGTTTGCTGTTTGTATTTGCATGTTGAAAACACTTACTACTTAGTTTTGTTTGGGGATTTTTTTTTGTGTTTAAGTGCTACTTTCAACTAAAATTTTAATAGTCAGATCCTGCATTTGTCCCTTGTTTTCTCTCTCTTAAATATCTCTTACAAATCTGTTTGCAGCTGGGTCTCGGGCATCTTACAGCAGCCAGCACAGCCACCTTGGCTCCGAGTTAAGGGCACTGCAGTCTCCAGAACACCATATAGATCCTATTTACGAAGACAGAGTTTATCAGAAGCCCCCTATGAGGAGTCTCAGCCAGAGTCAGGGGGACCCTCTGCAACCAGCACACACAGGCACATACCGCACTAGTACAGGTAGGTGGATGTAACCTGCATGATTGTCTTTTTGAGATATGTAACTTACTCTATGGTACTAACTCTTCATCTCTTTCTGATGTGCTTAACCAAATGTATTCTGTGCATGCCAGTCAAATAAAATACCTTTTGCAGATGGCAGCTATCAGTAGAAACCCAAATACATTCACAAAAGGGAGAAACACTTCATGTTGTGCTACATGTACAGTAGGTTAAGCTAACTTGGGGAGGGAGCTTACTTCTAAAGAGAGAGAAAATACTTCTACTAATCTAGTGTATTGTCTTGGGGAAAGATCTGTTGTCTCTGAAGAAATTGCCAGGATTTTTTTTCTGGCAAAGGTATTTTTTGTGTTGCAAATGGACTGCAAAGTTCATGCCACATGAACCTAAGTGATTGTTCAGTTGCTTTCAAAGTAAATCTTCCTCTATCCCACAGAGGTATGCTTTGGTATAGGTACAGAGACATAAAATTGAACTATAACATAGGGAAAAGCTGTTAGCATCACTGGTTTATCCATAAATAATAATGATTGTCCTTGAAATGCATTGGTGTGCAAGTCCTACTTGCAGAATGTCCTATCAACCAAATGAAATACAGCTGTGGAATATGTTGGAGCCCACAAATAGATCAAAAATCAACAGGGATATTTATGGCATTTAATGCACAAAATAATTAGAGTGTATAAATGCTACAGCCAAAATAGCCTAAAGCAGATGTAGGAGAAACTTGCCTTAGGAATTGAAAGTATTTCTGGTGTTTCATCTTTGCTATGTTGATCAAAGAGGGAAGATTATGTCCATTTTCTGATCACTCCTATTTTCATCAAGGAAATGTTAAGTGCACTTTTCAGAGGAAGATACTTTGCTTTCTTTTAAAACTATTTATTTTTAAATTTTTATTAAAAACCCATTTATCCAAGGGAAAAGCTGGCAGATTTTGTGTGTCCTACTGCCTTATGCAAGTTTTGAGTTTTAAAAGGAAATTTAGCCAGAGAATTATCTAGCAAAATACCTGTAACAGCTTTATGCTTTGTGAAGAGCATTGTTGCACCATTTTTCTCCTGTTAAAGAAACTACCACAGTCTTATGTTTTATGTAGAGTCACACATGTATATGAGGAAAAATTACTGTTCTTTGCATGGAGGGGACAAAAGCTCTGCCTACATCAGTGAGCAGTGAAAGCAGTGGAAGTGATCGAAACTACTGTTTCTATTGAACTTTAAGCCTCCTGTTCCACATGTGGCCACCTCATATTGCCTATATGATGCTCTCTTTCCCAGACATGCCCTGAAGAGGGTTTCATGTTTTGCTTGCAAAACATCCCTTGGTTGTCTGTGCTGAAGTAGCAGGCTGTCTTGTGACTGTACTCTTCACACCTCTCTAAGGAAGGAATCCTAGTCAACATAGATAACAATTACAGTGAATTAAACTGGGACACAGGATGTTAGTTGGTTACACGTGAAGATGGGCTTTCAGAAGGAAAGGGGAAAAACTATAAAAAACCCACAGTCGTGTGGGTAGCAGAAACATGGCCTGTGAAGATGAGTTTTGTTTTGCTGCTCGTGATACGGATTTGAACATTGCTGCAGGCTCCCTCTGAAGAAAGACCCCATCAGTCCAGCTTTGTGTTGGGTTGATCGTCCCTTGCCTTCCCCCTTGCACCCCTATCATCAGGGTCAGGGGAGATGAAAGCAGATGGATGTGTGCCAGGCCAATCACTCTGTTGCTCTGTTGGTAGCTGTCAGCTGCAGATGCTATCAGCACTTCATGCAGCCAGGCTGAAGAGCTGTCAGCACTCGGAGGGAATTTTGCACTGGATTGGATCAGCTCTCAGACTCCTGCCTCTAGCACAAATACCAATAGGAGCATATCCTTTCTAATGGAGACCATACAATTTTATTTTCAAAATAAAAGAGAGGAGGGAAAGGAGTTCAAATGAAGTTTGCACGTATTTTTTTCCTTTATTGGGTTTTCTTAAGTGTTTGGGGTTTTTTTAAGTTTAGGACTGGATTGTTATTTGGTGTAAGATATGAAGGATGTAGATTACTGTGTACTCCATGAAGATATGTGCCAAGGCTTCATGGCCTGTATATTCTGTGTGCATGATTTTATGGCAGAGCGGGGAGCTTTTAGACTTCACTGCACTCCTTTGTAGACCATAGACAAAGGGTGTGAACTATCACAAAAATAGCTTTAATCATGAAGATGATGCATGCTTTTCCACATCTGACAGAAAGAAGAAGGAAGGCAAACTTAGTCTCTGCTGCTAACACTGTTCATTGGAAATAACAATTAAGTTAGTTAGACTTGCAAACCATTTAATTTTTTTTAGATTTTTGTGGGGTTGGTTTTGGTTTTTTTTTTTTTGCTTGGGTTTTTTTTTTAGTTTTGTTGTACTTTGGGCTTTTGAGAGATTTTTTAATGGGGTTTTGCGGGATTTTTGTTTGCGTTTTTTTTTTGTTTGTTTGTTTGTGGGGTTTTTTGGTTCTGTTTTGGTTTGGGTTTTTGGGGGTTTTTTTTGTTGTTGTTGTTTGTTTGATTGATTTTAAAGAATATTATTCCTGAATTTGAATATTTCACTTATTTTGGAAAAGTAACCAAGAGTGGTTACTTAATGTAGACATCACCTCTTTCTCTTTTGTGAGCCCTTAAATACATATGACATTCAAGAATGGTTACACAACTAAAGATAAAGCCCTCTCAGGAGTTTTTCATCTTCTAGGTGAATGAACCTTCAACAAGCAAAATTCAATAAGCTAAAATTTCTCTATGTGGTGAACTAAATTAAGTTTGTTCTGTATACTCACTTGATTTTTGGGTGATGTTTTGATTTATAACTTTTGTATTTCTATTTCACTTGAGAATGAAATGCCTGATGGTAGTTCTGCACGACATACTGCAAAAGGTACAAAACATGCCTGAGCATCTCCCTTAATAGCTTTAGATAGGGGCAGGATGAATTCTTCATAGAGTCACACAACAGTTTGTGTAGGAAGGGACATTAAAGATTATCACATTCCATCTTTCCTTTCACTGGCAGGAAACCTTTCACTAGACCTGGTTACTCAGAGCCCCATCCAGCCTGGTCTTCAGCACTTTCAGGATGGGGAGTGCACAGCTGCTCCGAGCAACCTGTTCCAATGCCTCACCACCCTCACAGTAAAGAATTTCTTCCTAAGATCTTATCTAAACCTATCCTCCTTTAGTTTAGGTCCATTTCTCCCTGTCCTATCACTTAATGCTCTCGTGAAAAGTCACTCTCCAGCTCTTGCAAGCCCTCTTTAGGTACTACAGGAGACTAAGTTCTCCCTGGAGCCCTCTCTTCCCCAGGCTGAACAGCCCCAGCTCTCTCAGCCTGTCCTCACAGGAGAGGTGCTCCAGCCCTCTGATCATCTTGGTGGTCCCCTCTGGACTCAGTGCAACAGGTCCATGTCCTTCCTGTGCTGGGGAGACGACAGCTGGATGCAGGTGGGGTCTCACCAGAGCAGAGCAGAGGGACACAATCCCCTCCCTTGCCCCGGTGGCCATGCTGCTTTGGATGCAGCCCAGATTTCTGGACTGCAAGCACAAATTGCTGGGTCATGTTGAGCTTTGTGTCCACAAACACTCCCAAGTCAGTCTCCCCAGCTCTAATCTTGATCTATTCTCCAGCCAGCCTGTACGTGTGGTGTAAATTATAACTGGGTGTGTTACTGTCATGCTGTCTAAGCTAAAGTAATGTTTCAAATTTGACAGCAGGAGATGTAAAATCTCTTTTGCTTGTTAAGCTTTTACTTAACAATCCCTTTTGGTCTTCAAAGGGTAGTGCCTTCTCTCATATAAGAAGTACAAGCCCAAACTTTTGCACTAAAAGTATCAATAAGTGTGAAATTCTACTTTTGAAATGGGAATCCTCAAAGGATATGCTAGGAGGGAGTACTCAGACACAATACAAAAGGCAAATTAATTTATTTCCTGAATGGCAACTTATAGCTTGTACTTGTAACCCAACTAAATAACACTAATAATTTTTTTGTTCAAGCAGGTTCATTACTTATTTTCCTCATAAACCTAAAGGTCTTGAATTATTCATATAGTAGAGATAAGCTTATTTGATGGGATGTTTACATGAACACTGATGGAATTTGAAGAGGGCTGTTAATTAAGAGGGAAGAAGTGTTTCCTTTCAGCCAGAGTGGCACATGGAATCAATGATTGTTTGCTTATTTGCAGAATTAGAATTTTGGACTAGAGGTTTAGTCTATAGTTATTGACATTTAATCCACGTGAAACAAGAAACCAGGCAAAATCACACTATTTTGCAAGCCTGGGATTTCTGTAGCTTCCTTGAAGACAAAGCAACCTCGCTGCTCTGGTTCTGGGCTGTCAATGCTGACCTGCAGCTCAGGAGCACTGCTTTGGCAGCTGTGGGGTCTGTGTGAACAGCTGGCATCAGCCTCTGGAGGCTGGCGTCGCTGTCTGGAAGTTCATGCTTCTACTGTGCTCCCTTAGAAAAACAGATGAGCCCTCTTCTGTAAAAAAAATGTAATTTCCAGATAAAGTTTGTAAAAGCCTCGAAAGAGTACTGTCCCCAGTGGTCTGGGAGGGAGGGAGGCCGGGATGAGAAATAGGAGAGCTGTGCTTGTTCTGAACTCTCTGCAAACAGAGACTGTATCAGATAAATTAAGTGCTGCTGCACAAGAGCACTGGTGCTGCTGGTGAACTGTGAACATGTAGATCTTAAAACCTGCAGAGTACTCATGCTTTAAGAGCACTCGTTGGTGTCAGGGGCTGCAGGCGAATATTTTTGACCCCAACCTTATACAAGTGACAAGAATGAACCAGCAATTGCACCAGAGGAGTGAACCTGCCCTCCTCAGCTTCATGAAGGATACGTGCATCTCACTGGCATTGGGGGAACCCTGGCAGCCGGGATGAAAGCTTAGGGATGGTCTCGGGATGCACAACCCGAGAATAGTCTCTGTCTCAGTCCCCTGAGGGTCACCACAGGGAAGGCATTGTGACACAGTTCAGTCATGGTTGCATGGAATTCAAAGTCCAGCAGCTTTGTGTCATTACACAACCACTAGGTGCTCGTTGGAGTGCTGGGTGCACAGAGCTGAGCTCCTCCTTGATGAAGACAGGGCAGGGCTGCAGAGACCCTTCTGAGAGCCCTCAGAGAATGAGGAGTAGTGTCTGTGATTGATACTGCTGAAATTCAAGAGAACCTTGAAAGGAAGGATTTGTTGAAAGGAGGGTGGACAGTAGAAGGGTAGGCAGTAAAGGTTTGTATTTTCTCTGAAGAGTTGGTTAGGGTGGGAATTGAAGGGCTTATCAGGCATGCTCCTACAATGGGTTACCTATCAGGGAGCATGTTTGTTGCAGGTGCACTCCTGAAGCACTTCTTGTGCTCCCTTCAAAGCTGCCTGATGTTTCTGTGTGTGCAGGCTGTTGCCAGACTGCCCTCAGGCTTCTCTGATGGCCTCCATTTCTTCAGGCCAGGTCCATCAATTCCTCCCACTGAGGCTTGGGTGGTTCCACTTCTGAAGCTGTCTATTACCAAAAGCTGTGCTGTCACAGGCTGCACCACTTCCTGGGCACTGTGGTGGAGACTACCAATCCAAGAAGAGAGGCCTGTGGAATTTGTGATGGCAGGTGCAAAACAGAAACCTGCCTGTTTGCAAGCTGGGTTTCTGTGTGGAGGAAGAATGCTGACAGGAGAGCTGTGAACAGCCAAGGCAGCTGCGTTTCAAAGGAAAGAGTTATCTGTTGCTCCTGGCCATTTGCCAGCGGCAGGGAAAAGCACAATATTTCATTGTCCTGTGATGTGGCTCAGGAAAAACTGCCCAAGGCGAGAATTGCCACTGTGTATCTGGACAGATGCTCTTGGCCTCCTCTATGCCTTCCATCCCACTCCTGTGTCATACTTCGTTTGCTGAAAGAAGAGTCTGCACTGAGGGATGTTTTATCTCAAGCACTGCTCCTAGTAATGTTGCCTTTCTGCTGTAGAAGTGTGTCTTGCTTTAGTAGGGCAGAAGCAGTATTTTGCTTCTGGAGTCCAGTCTTTCTTCATGGGCTAGATACTGCTGGAGGGATGGGAAGAGGACCCAGGTGGCAGTGGCTGTGTTTGCTGCTTCATGCCTGCTGCACT
This sequence comes from Erpornis zantholeuca, assembly GCA_013400515.1. Classification (NCBI taxonomy): domain Eukaryota; kingdom Metazoa; phylum Chordata; class Aves; order Passeriformes; family Timaliidae; genus Erpornis; species Erpornis zantholeuca. Next base: position 51,478 of record VZTN01019184.1, on the reverse strand, counting down.
TAGCCTGGGCTTTTGGTGTCCTGGAGTTTAAGCAGTGTCCAAGGAGAAGGTGTATAAGAAAACCTGGTCCTTCTTTTCTCACTGGGCTGATGGCTTTCTCACAACATAACTGAGGTGCCTCCTTGTTGTGTCTGGTGAGGTGTCTGTGGTGATGAGCATGTCTCTATTCATGACCTAAAGGAGAGGTAGAGAGGGAGAAGACAAATCCCAATTTTCCTTCTGCCCCAGGCAGGAATAGCCTAAAATCATAAAAAACTGGTTGTGTGATTTAGAGTGATTTACTCTTCTTTCAAGAATAATTAAGCCACTTTATTGTAGTTGTGTGGTATCAAAAACTGATGGTGTTTTTCTGTCTGCTTTTACAGATAAACTGTTCTTGAACCATTTTTAAGGTTTTAAATCTTCATCTTTTGATGTTTGAAATTGTCGGGGTTTTTTAATGTTATGAAATAGTTTAAAACAGAATGATAGAATCATAGAATAGGTTGGGTTGGAAGGGACCTCCAAAGACCACATAGTCCAACCCCTCTGCAATAGGCAGCTACATCTTCAACCTGACCAGGTTGCTCAGAGCCCTGTCCAACCTGACCTTGAATGTCTCCAGGGATGGGGCATCTACCAGCTCTCTGGGCAACCTGTTCCATTTGGTCCTCACCACTTTCAGTGTAAAAAAAAGTCTTCCTTCTATCTAGCCTCTCTCAGTTTAAAACCACTGCCCCTTGTCTTATTGCAACAACCCAGCTAAAAAGTCCCTCTCCAGCTTTCTTTCAGGCCCCCTTCAGGTACCATTTTAAGTCTCCCTGAAGCTTTCTCTTTTCCAAGCTGAACAACTGCAACTCTCTCAGCCTTCCATCAGAGGAGAGGTGCTCCAGCCCTCTGACCATCTCTGTGGCTCTCTGGACCAGCTCTAACATGTCTATGTCTTTCTTGTGCTGAGCTGGATGCAGCCCTGCAGGTGGGGTCTCACCAGGGCAGAGCAGAGGGGCAGAATCCCCTCCCTCCCCTCCTGCCCACGCTGCTCTGGATGCAGCCCAGGACACATTTGGCTTTCTGGGCTGGGAGTGCACATGGCTGGGTCATGTCCAGCCTTTTGTCCACCAGCACCCCCAAGTCCTTCTTGGCAAGGCTGTTCTCAATTCCTTCATCTCCCAACCTGTATTCATACCAGGGATTTTCCTCACCTTGCATTTACTGCTCAAATTCAGATGATACCTGAAACGAATATGAGTGGTGATTTTTTAAACTTTACTTGGAGACATATCTTTTTGATGGTCCCTTGGTAACTTGTTTGTTATTAGCTGTTTCAAATCACTGAAGCTGTCTTATGATTTAAACATGCTGAAGAAAATTTAGAAAATTAACACAGCATGAAATAAAATGTGACTATGTAAAATGACATTGAGGGACGACTGTTTTAGTGTCATGATGAATCACGTACAGAGGGCTTAGTTCACAATTTTCTGCACCTGAAAGGTGTGCAAACATAACTTCAGCTTTGGGAATCAGGAGCTTGAGTCTGATCCTTACATATCACCAGTGGCAGTTTCCAAAGGGCACTTTATATCCCAGTTAACACAAAGTTATCCTTTCTCAGGTTCTGTTATGTGTAGCTTTTCAGTGTGGAACTGGAATTTAGTTAATCAGATATATCACTTGTAATTCCATAGACTTCAGATTAATGAGTAAAAGGAGTCTCAAGGGGTTTAGAGGGAAAAAAAAATCTTGTATACATGCAGTTAGATGTTGTCAGGTTCTTAAAAGGAGCACCAGTGAGTACATTGGTATAGTAATTAATTTCAGAATGGCATCTAGGTGTTAAGGAAAAGTTACCTGTTACATGTTCTTTCCTGTATTACGAATACTTCATTTAAAAGAAAAAAGGAACATTGTTTTCAAATGTATTTTTCTTTTTTGTCTCTAAAATTGTCAGTTCAGGGGAAAAGGAGGAGCAACAGAAAAATCAGCTTTCACTTGCCCCATTTGGATTAAACCCTTTGTCTTTCATGCTGCTTCTCAAATCTGTATTTAATTTTTCATTCCTCCTGATCAAAAAGAGTTCAGTTATAAATACCAAATATTTCTTCTTTCTGCTTAGGTGGTGGCTTTTTTTCTGATTGGGGGACAGGTTGTTTTGTTTTGACACAAGCTGATGTGCTGTGCATGGATGTGCTGTGGTGGCACAGCTGCAGATTAATTGAGGATCATGCTGATAAATCACACAGCATGGAGTTCTGGCTATAGGACATAATGTTTTCAGAGAAATTAAAAAGAAAAATTATTCCTATGACTGCATCTCTTTCAGTTGGCTAATGTTGTGATAATAGACCTGTATTCCTAACTGACATCCACTTGATAACATTGTTTTGGGAGAGAATTATAGGAAGCAAGCAGGGAACAAATCTTCAGTACAAAGTAAATTGAGCAGAAAATACCTTAGTAATCTGTGTAAAGAATAAAAAATCACCTCAAAGCAACACAAAGTCATAATCCCATTTCATTTGACAGATCCCAGTTCTCTCATATGGTCTTACCTGTGTTATAGTCTTGCATATGTGTTTTTAGTTGAATTTTTTTTCCCTGGAAAAATGTCATTTTCTCTGAGAAAATATTTCCTGTTTTATTTCCTTCCTATTAAAAATTTGGCCAGGAAATAATAAAATACACTGTTTTCAACTTCAGAAGTATCCCTTGGACAGGAATGGAGAGGGAGGTGGCTAGAGGTTAAAACTCCACAGTATCACCTTTGTAATCTGAAAGCAGTATCACCCTTATAGTGCAGAAGCATTTCTGCAAATAAGATAGTTGTAGTTTCAAAGTACTGAGCCCATGATTGGGTTCCATAGAGGAATTGCACCCATATGAAGACAGACAAGATTTTCCTGCTCAGAATAGAAACCTTTAAGAATGAATGGTTCCTATCCATGACCTCTTTCCTCTGTCCCATGAGCAGGATACCTCTAGAGGCTGGTATTTTGTTCTATGTATTTCCTAATTCCTCTATTCTCCTTTTTTTAACAGAAAAATGACTTGTAACATGTCTGAGCATTTCTCAGGTGCCCCTTGACTTTTTCCACCTATTGAGGGAGAGCTGTGATTATAAAATCTTGCTCAGGGGAGTACATACCCTGTAAATCTTATCTGCCACCATCGAGAAAATACAGGGTTTGTGCCAAAAACTGTAGGTGTATTTGTCATCTGTTTACTGCACAGGTGTAGTCTCTGTTTAAAGACTCATCACATTAGATTTTAGTGATGCAGGACATCCATTCTCTTTTATGTACTATAGTGTTGCATAGAAATGCAGGGTTGTCATTCATGAAATAAAAATTCAATTCAAACACCTTTCATAAATCTAATTTTTGTAAATCTTTGCTGAAAAAAAACCTCTGCTGTGCCTGAGGTAACTACCCAGTAATGTCTTTAAGATGACTAAGTCTTTTGTTGGAGGATGATTCCTTCTGCACTATTATATTTAAAGGCACTCTTAAAAATCACCAGCCCGTTATTTTTTTTTTCTCAAGCTGTACTCCTTTTTATTCCTTTTAATATAAGACTGGCTACTTTTACAACTATTCCATTGTCATCATTTCAGCAGTTTACATGCCATTTTTATGATAGTAGTTTTTACTTAAATGTGTCAAACAACTTTTAAACTATCATTTGCAGCAGTTAGGTTAATGTTTAAGGTGAGCATATCTTATGGTCTGGCACTGGAACACAAGTGCAATTACCTTCATAACAAAACCTCTATTCCAGAGTGGAAACCACTAATTAAAACAGCTGAAGTTTATTAAGGTGTTCTAAGAAATACCATTTAGTAGCCACTTTACTACCTAGGATTGTAGTGCCCTAATTAAGAAAAAGTCAAAATCTGAAGGAGAAGTTATCCATGTGTTTGATGGCTGTAGCATGATGCAGTGCAGTCTGTTAATCTGTTATTGTCTCATACTATTTATATATCTTTTTATATATTAACTGTGACTTCTGTCCGTGTGTTCAGTTTTATGCTGGCCAGATGGACAGGAAACTTCAGAAATTTCAAGAGAAGGTTGTTTTAGGAGTGAAAGCAGAAATTTAGTTGCAGTAGGCTCATCTATGTGCAGCAGTGTGGTCTGCGTGGATTTTCTGTGATTGGGTCATTTTGTCCCACGCACAGAATGTGAAATCACGTAGTACCACAAAGAGGAGGAAAGTAATGTGTGTGTCTTATAAAATGCCATTGCTCAGGGTTGAATTTTATCTTTTGTCAGGAATTTCCCATTATGAATTTAGTATGTCAGATTCTGAAAGCGCAGTTGTTGATTTCTCTGTTTAAATGCTCCTGTAACAAATTAATTAAACCATGTTCTCCCTAAACTGAGGGATGCAGCTCAGAGAGAGAAGACATAATCTGAGAAAAGATCTTGGCAATAACATCTTTAGCAGCCAAAGTTGGCATCTGATTATCACATTATGTGTATGCACCATTTTTTACATGCAGGGCAGCATCACTGAAACATGGTAGAAGCTGAGCCTGGGAATGAAAGTTGCATATATTATTGAGATTAAAATCTGTCAGATTTAAAATGAAGTCAGTTCCTGGAGGTGGAAAGGAGTATTATATTTCTTAATACTGATAACTTGAAAAATGAGGCTTCTCCTCTGTTTGGTGGTAAACAAGGAAGGAAGTCATTCCAGCCTTGAGTTGAAAATCTGAAATAATTGAAGATATATAGTTGCATTTCTAATATCTTTATAAAACCCTGGTGTCCTCTTGGATTATGGGGATTTTAAAATTGTGCTTTAGCTATATATGCTTTTGAGATGCAGCCTTTGATATAGAGGACACCCTGTGACTCTGGAACCTCATGGTGGACTATGACTGGAGGGAATGATGTAGAATTGGAGAAGGTTATGGATGTGGGGATGTGATGTTGGGCACAGCAGTGAAGCCTGTGGCAAAGTTGGATGTGGAAGAGGCTGCATTCAAGTTTTGACTTCCAGTTTCACTGAAGTCTTATTGAGCACTGTTGCAAAAGAAGCTTGGACAGGAACTCACTCATCTCAGCCACTGTATCTATTGAACTGAAATACAAGTTTCTGTCACCATTGCTGCTCACTGAATTACTTCATCTACCTGTTTCTGTATTAAAATCTGCTTAGAGGTACAAAAATCTTTGTAGATGACTTCATTCATAAGGTCATTTGCTTCCATTGCCAAGCCTGGTGGAACCAGGTGATTTCAGATTGACACCAGCTAATTGCCTAATGAACCCATAAGTAAAATAATTAGTGGTAAAGAAATGCCAAGTCTAAATTTGTGCTTAAGAAAATAATGCCATATGCTGAGGGTTAGGCAGTGGCAGTTATACAACTTCCCCCAACAGAAAAAAAAAGGAACCTAAGACACAATGTGAGAATGTGCAAACTGAAGTGGAACAGTACAGACAAAAGCCTTCAAAGTGACCAGGTAACAGCTGTATTGTAAATAGAGGAATAGCTCAGAAACCAAGGAAGCAGTATTTTCTTTGACTGACTCTTTCTGCATTATAGAAAAACGTGAGTTTCTAAGCAAAGGAATGTTCAGCCTTATTCTCACAATTTGTGTTAAATCTAAAGAACACTCTTAGAAAATGGAACTGCAAGGATACTTCAGTGCAGCAGCAAGTTCAGTTCCTCATGCTTCAAAGATTGTCAGTTTTTGTGTTGTAAGACTTAGTGAACACAATATACAGAGCACAAGTGATGTTTCCTTGGTTTCTCTGAAAGAAGGAATTCTGCTGTACATCAATGGCATGTAGATATTACAATGGTCAGAAGATTATTTTAAGAGTTTTGAAAGAATCAAGTAGCAAATGGTTGGAATGTACACTCACTTTCAGTATGTTTATGACCTTCATTAGGATTAGTTCCTTATAGCTGCCAGCAATGTCAATGGGCCTGTTGAATAATTCAGAGAGGCCCTGAGTATTTCCCATAGCAGTAGGAGCGTAGCAGCTAAACAGCTACCTGTGGTTTTGAAGATAGGATGGAAAAGTGAGGAAAATATAAATCTCCTGTGATGGCATCTGGTAGACATAGGGATGTTGCCTTGATAAAAAGGCTTCCTCCTCACCATGTCATGAAAACATCTGATGATAAAAATATTACTGAATACCTACTTGCACCAGCTTGTAGACATACTAATTACAAGTAGGTGTGACAGCCAGGTATAACCAGTACTTGAGGAAATTATGACTAACATGTTCGTGGGTGGAAAAGAGGCCTTTTTTTGCTATGCACCATCCTGTTCTGTATCAATTTCTTTCATTTGCTTGCATTTCCCCTGTACATTTTGCTATGTTCCCTTAAAAGATACACCTTGTACAGCAGGGAGACCTATTTGCCATGACCAGCAGTTTAAGGCACTGAGCTGAGCATGGGGAAGCTGACTGAAGGGAAGGAGGTTGCATTTCCCTGGATTTACACAGAACAGGAGCATCTGTAGAAAGCTGGAACCAGCAGAAGGAATTAAGTAGAACAGTCCTGGAAGCCCTAAAGGGTCGATTTTAGGCCATTAGGGTTAGGTTTGAAAGCAGAAGCTGGCTGGTGAAGAGCGCATCTCATGAGGATGCAAAAGAAGATTTGCTCACATGTCCTTTGTCTTTGGCTGAGAATTTGGAGACTGGAATTATGATTTCAAGACAAACTAAATAGGACAAAATAAAAAGTGCAGAGAAGTGAGGGAGGAGCAAATGGAAAACTAAAGAAACAGAAAGTTGTAGTAGTTTTGACGGTGTTTTTCCTGTTTTGAGTGTGAGAAGTCATGTAGCAAAGTTGTCATCCACCATAGAACTTCTGGGGTGTTGGTATTTGCAAAAGGTCTTAAATATTTTAAATCAAAATTGGAGCCTTGTATCTTGAAATCCTGTAGTGTTTGCTTTTTTTTTTCTTTTGTTCTCACTTTGCATGTCTGAAGTACAAAATTTTTTGTGCGTGTGTTCTTTGAGCAGAGGATATGATAATCTCAGCAGCCTTAGAGGTAGTTGCTAATATCAGTTACGGGAGGGTTTTTACCCCTCTTTCAGTAAATATTTTCAGTTTCCCCCAACCATGTATTTCTCTAAAATTTTATACTTCCCATGTGGAGAAGTGCTTCTAAAAGTAACTGCTAAGCAAATTATTATTATAATTATTATATTTATTTATTACTTATTGTTATATGCAATACCATGTACCTTGAACAGTATTAAAATTGACTGTGCTTGTTCCTTTGGATTGCCAATTCGCTACTGCCTTGATTAACATCTATTATGTTAAGCTTCTATTGCCAAAAGGCTGATACATGCCTTAAAACACTAATTTCAGCATTTTGAGATAACATGTTTGTATATCCCAAGCTTGATGAGTTTTTTCCTAATTGACAGAGAATTCACTGTGGTATTTTTATGGTATATTAGGTGGGAAAAGTGTCTGCTTTATAAGTCTTCCTATGGATTTGGTACCAAGAGGATGCACTGCATTTATATCAGTTATGAACTCATGCAGGGATGGTGGACATACTTTGCACTGAAAAGACATCTTACTGGGATCCAATTTTCAATCATCACATGAGATTATAAATCAACTGCAAGTGCAAATCAATGAAGGAAAAAAAGTAAGGAAGAAGGGAAAGAAAATAATTTTGAAATCTACACGAAAGAAACTAGAAGGTTAGCACTGGAATGGAATGTCTAATATCAAATAATAAGAGGAAAATTGTACAAGGTATTATCCACAAATCAAGCAGCAGCATCAGCAAAGTAATGTTCAGCAAGCAGGTGTAGCAAGATAATTCTCATTAATGGATTTATTATTTCTGAAGGTCTGATCCTTTCAACATTAACTTGGCAAAATATCCTCTGGCTTCTAGTAAGTGTGAACTTCTTAGCAGTTCATATGCAAACTTGATCTCCATAAGATGCTCAGGTATGGTGCAATAGTACCCCTGCTTAGATCAGTGTGTTCTTGCTTTTTACATTTTGTTAGTTGTTTCCAACATCTGCCACAGATGTGAAAAGAACATTCAAAAGCTGAAAGTGAATTTCTGAGTATCACATTATGAGCCTATGAACATATTTAGTGATACACCGAAATTACCAGCATTAATATGAAAGTTGTGATATCTTTGTTAATACTATGCAAAAGCCAAGAAGAATTATGAAGACTGACTTTTGTATATGCAGTTTCTGCAATCAGGAGAACCATAATTAGGGCATATATAGGTCTTTGGAGGTTTTTCATTATATTTAACAGGGACTTTTCTTTCTCTTTGACAGACATTTGTAAGAGCATACTAACTGTCTGTGTGGTACCCCAGATGCTCTGTTTGCTGGGTATGTGATTTTCGTTGGAGTAGTGAGGAGCTGAGATGATACAGTATCTTTAAGGTATTAATGACATGACATGAAATCAAGATCTTAAATCTTTAGCTGACAAACTGAGATTACTGAGACTGTAGTTCTCAATTTGCACAGTGTGAAATGCTCACTTGGAAAATTCTCACTTTGGAAATTCTCAGTAAAGCCCTTCTCTCAACCCAAAATTAAAATTTTCATTTTCAAGAATATTTCTTACACTGAAATTTAAAATATTGTTAACATATAGAGACTTACTGACCTACAATTGAGCATGTTATTTTTTGTACTGGGTCTTGGCTGGCTGCAGCAGAGAGTGAGTGCTATGATACTCCCTCCAGCATGAGCCAGCCTCAGCTGCAGGTCATGGACTGTGCAAGGCCCTCTTGTATGCCTGGAGTGGGGCACTTGGGAAGGGAGCTTGGGTGCCAGTCACCCTCTCCTTGTGTCTCTGCAAGGCCACTGTGCCCAGCAGTCCCAGGAAGGAGCTGCAGGGAGGCTGACCAGTGCAAAAAGAGCAAGCAGAGCTTCAGAAACACAGCTGACATTCAGAATCCACTGAATTTCCATGTAAATTCTTAAAAAGTGAGGGGAGCAATAGCCATTGAAAGCAGTATTTTTGTGGGTGGTCACTTAGGTAAGACACAATACAGGATAAAAAAGGTGTTGAGGCCTTTTGCTTATTTGATTTTAATCTTCATCGCCTTGTCAGTTTGGGACTTTTGAATACCAGAAAAAGGTCTGGTTTTGTGGACCCCTTTAACTTCAAGCTGCACAAAACTAACCTGCTTTTCCACAGTGTGGTTATCACTTTTGATTTTACCTTTTTGTAGACACAGAATAGGGTCAGCGGTAGACCCAGGGTGACAACGTGACTTGAGCATGATCCTACTTCAACCAGGCCAGATGTCAGGCTGGTGGGAGAGGGAAAAGCAGCCCATTTCTCCAGAAACAGTACTGTTGCAATTCCTTCGTGTCCCTCTCTTCCCTTGCTCAGTCAAACCCCCTATCCTTGTCATCTCACCTACACTGAGCTGGTTCTGGTCAAGGTGTAGCCGGCTTGGATTTGAGAGGAGAGTCAAATGCAAAAGTTGGAGAAAGGGTAGGTGTCTTCAGTTTAAAAACAGGTTAAGAGGTTGCATGACCATCTGCAAATGTATCTGGTAAGTGAAATTCTTTCTGGTTCCGTCCAGGTGTGTGCCTTCTGGATGCCCTGTGCTCAGAGTAGATTTACTATGCTGGGTGAGGAAATCGACTTCTGAATTTGTTTCATTAGATAGAATCACTCTGGCTTTGCTGCTTGAATAGCTAAATAGAAGGGAGATCTCAATAGTTTTCCATAGCCAAAAGAGCCACACTCCAGTCAGTAGGTTTGGCTGCCAAAGGGATTTGTTTAAGCAAGGGAAGTGTGTTAGTAGGAGATGACTTTGCTTCAGTTGTACATGCACTTACTTTTGTAAAACTATCTGCAAAAGCATAACCCTTTTACAGTCAATTACAGTGACTGTAGTCAAGTTAGATGTAAAAGTTTTTCTAAAGTTTTGTTGTTTGGGGTTTTTGTTTTTCTTTTAATTAATCTGGGTAACACTGCCCAGATAAGCTCAGTTGTGAATGTTTAAGTCATAGATTTGTCTCATTCTCATATTCTGAATATGGCACTTCTGTGTTCATTGTGATAAAATTCAAAAGGAAGTAACAGTCTGCTAGGAAGATAATTTGAGAAATGAATCAGAGTGACTTGAGAAGCTTGTAGGTGTTAGGATGACAGCCAGTTTCAGTTCGTATAAATACCTATTTTGATAACGAGACAAAGGAGAAAATAGAAAGAAAACTTTTCAAATAATTTAAAAACAAACACGATTTCCATTGAACTGTCTTGCAAAGAAGATGAAGGAAATACTGTGGAATATTTTGCAAAGCAATCAACATTACAGTGAAGTTCTTGTTTTCAGCAGTATTGGTGTTGTAGAGTTTTTTTGCTGTTCCCCATATAATTTGTCAAAAGGTAGCAGCATATTCTATGGAGTGACAGTGCTTAAGAGTGTGCTATGTCAGTATACAATTACATTTTCTCTTTTTCACTGGAAAATATTTCTAGTATTTTCTCTAACTTGTTTTATTACTCTTTTTTTCACAAGGCACCCAATTTTGATTTTGAGCTCTGTCTTTTCTTTTAAAATGTGATGGTTGTCTTTCTTTCTAACACTGAACTTAGCATGTTTTGTGCATGGGATGTTTAAATATGCTGATGCTGTTAATGTATTGGAACTGATGCGGTTTTATGAAAAGGTCTGTGTGTCCTAATTACTGATTTCTTAAGGAGGTGTATATATGTATATATATTACACACTAGCAATTAAACCCATACAATATATGTAAAATATTTCTGTATATATGAGTAAATGTGATTGTAGAATCATAGACTGGTTTGGCTTGGAAGGGACCTTTAGGGTCATCCAGTTTCAGCCCCCTGCAGTGAGCAGGGACCCTTTCAACTAGATCAGGTTCCTCAAACTCCATCCAACCTGACCTTGATCACTTCCAGGGATGGAGTAATAGATAAGTGGGTGATCCCACTTTCTTATGTTTGCAATAAAGTTATGATACCTGCTATTGTAAAAGTAAATACTTCAGAACCATAAGAAAAAAAAAAAGTCAAAAGTTTAATATAAATTTAAAATTTTCAGGTGTTGTAATTTTGACAAGTACAAGATCATACAAAACCATGGTAATTGTATTTAAAGCTCATTGTATCTCCTTTGCTGAGACTTTAAGATAAAATGCTTAAAATCCCTTTCATGGACCTATAATGCATTAAATATTTATTTTTAAATGTGCATGCCAATGAAAAATGATTGGGAAATCTGTTATAAAAACCTCTCTCTTCAGTATGTGGTTTTGTCTGCAGTTTAGCATATGAATTTGATCCAGCTAAAAATATCCCTGGACTCGGGCCACTCCTTTTGGCAAAAGTATTCTTGTTGTCTTGGGACAGGAGGAAATGGCAACCACCATGAGTTCATGTGCCACTTCAAACAGTCCAAATTTTCTTCTGAGCAGAGCCAGCCTTTAATTTGTATCTGTCTCCAGGCCAAAGATCGTGTGGGTATTGGTCCTCTTGCCCTTACAGTGATAATCCATTTGCCATTAACTGGACTTTGGTTCAAAAATACCACGTTTAATCCAGTGAACTGGATCTCCACTACCCAGTGCTGTAACAGAAAGATAATGGGCTACAAGAGAGATTAATAAGATTTTTGAGTTGCAAAAGCATTAAGTCAGTTTAAAGCTATTGGTTAAGCTGCTCAGAACTGGTAATGCATTAATCTTGAGCTGTGGTGTATGAATGCAGCCGCTGCTGGTGTGCATTAAGGCATCTACATGGTTCCCTTGTTCTTAGCTCGTTTTGAGACTGAGTTAGCAATAACACTCTCCTGAGTCTTTACTTAAGGTGAAATTTGCAGGAGATGTGTTAACAAAGCATTTGCAATGATTCTCAGTATCAGGTGTTTGGTTTTACCTGCCTTACGGATAGCATGGCTACAAATCTGGGATGGCTGGGTATTTCTTCTGCCATAAAGCCATCTGTCTCAGTTTGGACTCTTGACCCTGCCTTGATCCTCCTTGTTCTGGTGGATCTGACTGATTGCACCCCTGTGAGGACTGCAAAAATCTCACTCCGTGGTGGTTGCAAACCTTAGCTTGACTATTCCCATGCTGCTTCTGCACTTCCTTCATCTTGTGTTAGTGCAGTTGGAACCCCAGGTGAAAACACCACTCCAGTCTGTTTACCTGGTGTTAAGGTCTTCTAGTCCAGAACTGGCATGTCATTTAGAAATGTGTTTGATGATTATTTCCTTCTAAGGTTTTGAAAATGACAATGTTGCTTGTTTCTTTTTGTTTGTTTTTTTTCTCATTCTTTTCGAACCCTTGTTTTATATGTGTGTGGTTTTTTTTTTTCCTCTGCCTAGACCTGGTTAACCATTTCTGTGAACAGGTCCTCAATTTTTTACTTTGTCCCTACTTTCCTGTCGTAGCCCCATCTTCCCCTGGTGTCGACTCCGTACCCTTACAGCGCACAGGCAGTCAACATGGCACACAGAACGCAACCGCGACCTTCCAGAGGGCCAGCTATGCGGCCGGCCCAGCCTCCAATTACGCAGACCCCTACCGACAGCTGCAGTATTGTCCTTCTGTTGAATCACCATACAGCAAATCTGGGCCAGCCATCCCACCCGAAGGGACCTTGGCTAGGTCACCTTCCATTGATAGCATTCAGAAAGATCCCAGGTGGGTGAAACCTTCTTCCTTGTCTTCTATTTCTTGCTCGTGCCGAGGTTTGTAACTGCGGTTTGCTTTGCGTGTTTCTGCTGTTGGATGTTAGAGAAGCGCGCCTGTGGTGATACATGAAAGACTTGGTTTGCACGACAGCATAGTCCTAATGCTTCAGCTCAGAAAGCTCTCATGAGCTGTTCTGTGCAATGAAATGATAGGTGTGGTCTTGAATGGGTGTGCGTTTAGCCTGCTTTCAGTAGTGCAGCTCCACAAAAGCTTAAGAAAAGTAATTTTCTCTGGAAATGGGAGGAGTGGAGTTGCTGTTTTGACTCTGTAGCCATTGTGGATTGAATTTTCAAGTTGCTTCTTGGGCAGAAGTTGTTGCAGATCTTGGTTTGTCTACATGTAATGTTTATAAATGCTGCAGAAAAGGATATTTCGGTATTGTGCAGTGAGACTGAGCAATGTGAAAGCAACATGTAACCAGGCTTATGTCTCACCCCATGTGTTGTGCAGGCTTGCAACGCCAGTGTGTGGTAAAAGAATGTATGATTACAGCTTTGGAGAAATGCTTATTACTGTGCATGCTTTTCAGATATTTAGCACAACTTTTAGTGTTGCTAATGGCCGTCCTCATCTATTTAAGGAAGATGTAAGGAGGAAACTTTATAACCCAAGCAGGCACATAGATTAGAGAGAGAATTTTCTGGGAAATTACTTGACTTCCATGATAGCAAAAGAAATGCTAGCTGGAGTCCTTGATGCACTTTGTGGTTTTGTTCAGTTTTCTGAGAGAAAAGAAAACTATTCTCTTTGGTAACTTGAGTTTAAACTTGTTGAAAGTGTTAATTTATACCCAGGTTTTATTTTGGCAGATGGTGTGATTTATTTATTTGTTTGTTTATTTGTTGTAATGTGTAATTTAATGATAGGAGAGTCCAAAAACTTGCCTGCAACAAAAATGCTGGAGGTTTTCAAGTAACAATTTGAAGAGACTTCTTTACCAAAATTAAAAAAAAAAAAAAAATATAAATTAACAAACTGATTCTCTAGTTGTTTAGCATTATAGCAGTTCTTTCTCTGTGTCCACCCAGGAACAGAATAGCAGACAACATTTTACAGCACATCAGAAACATCACTGCTTGCAGAGTTGTACTTGCTGAGAACACTTCTGTCTTGAACCTTTTTTTTTTCCTCTTAGCTTTAACTGCGGAAATTTGAAAAAAATGTGAATTTAATTGCTCCCCTTTTTCCCCCTGCCCTAAAGAAAACATTGGTAATGAGAAGGAAAAAGTCATTCTGAAATGGTGGTATTGTATTTGTGCTCCAGAATATATGAGCCCATGTAGAAAAAAAGAGCTTTGCTTTGTAATTGTCTTATGGTGAAACTTAAAGAAACTTACATTGGGAGTGCACTAAACCAGAGGAGAAATGACTGTAATCTATATGAAATGTTATTAGGAGAAGCATGAATGTGTTGAGGATGCTATTCCGTGTGGACTGGAAAGACATATTTACAGTATGACTACAGGTCTTAGACATAATACCTTTTTAAGAAAAGGTTATTCCTGTTCAGTTGCTTTGCTATCACTTTGCAGATGTTAGACAGTTAATGTATAGGATATGTGCTTGTAAAAGAAGATTTCTTCTTAAAAAAATTTCATTTGCTTCTTTTTTGGTTCTTCATTGTCTTGTGATACCATCTGTACATTCATGAGTATTGATTTCTGTAGGTAAAGTAGGAGTGGGCAGGCATCTAGGTATAAATTTAACTTCATAAACCTTTTAGAGGAGATCATTATATATTGTTACTGATTACTATTAGATGGATTGGAAATTTGTACAAAACTTTTGTAAATAAGTTTGCATTACTCTTGATTTCATTCATTTGATCCACAGGCTGTGCGTGGTGAATATTAGTAGTTCTGCTCTTGCATGTTGATTTGAATAATTTTGATAAAGAAATGTCAGAAACACACTTGATTGTGTTATTCCTTGGTCCCCAGGAGCCATCCTCCATTGAGGCAGAATGACTTGTGAAACTGTCTGTGGCCTACAGCACTTGCTGATCATTCAGCTATTGGAAAGACACTGAACGTTTGAAAGGACTTTGCAGAAAAGTAACAAAAGCAATCAGAATGGTTTTAACATGTTGATTGCTACAAATAGATTACAAAAATGTCAATAAATTACAAGTGTGGAAATGTTAAGATGACAGAGTTTCCACATACCTCAAAAAATAATGTGGAAGGACAGAAATTACTCAAGGTAGAATGTGGGAGATTAAACCAGGAAAAGGAAAACAGCCCAAATGCAATGCAGGCTTTTAGTGGCTGTGTTAAGTTGTGCTGTGTGCCCCAAAGGGTTATCAGTTATACCTTACATAGAAAGAAAAAAATACACAGGTTGGTCAGGAGCTGCACTTCGTCAACTGAGAAGTCACAAATGTCCTTACAGCTGTGTTGCTGCTTTTGTTGGCTGGTTGGTAGAAGTGTTTTGTCATGAATCATGGAGGGCAATAGTAGGCATCATTTTCAGACACCAAACGTACCTGTCCAGCCACCGGTCCAAAAAAATACTCAGTGGCAGAGGAAGATCTGCAAGACAAAAAGCACACTATTTGCAGGCTTTTGATTAACACTTCCTGTGTGCCAGTCAGCTCAAGATGAAAAAGTAGATAACCAGAAGAGATCGTACTCACCCTAATAAGCAATCAGCATTCCTAAAATTGAACATCATTTTCTGGATCTTCAATTCAGACAGAATTTCTGTCTGAAGGCCCAGAAAAATGGTTGGCAGGCACTGATGTAATTGACAATTTTTTCCATTGTTTTCACCGTGTAGTTTGTCTTACTGATACTCCCAATTTTAAATACGTGTTCTGAGCTGACATTTGGCAAAAGAAATTTTAGCTCAACATCTGTTCTGCATCATCCAGCTGTCATAAAATGCAGTTCAGTGTTCATTAACTTAAAGTTTAGGACAAAAAGTTTTTTACAAAAAGGGGATTCAGATGTGTACAATCAAGTTTGTGGCAGGAGAAAATTTTTAATTTGTGCAGGTAGACTGTTGGGTCATAGGAGCTCATAAACAGGTAGTAAAAACCTTACACATATATGCTGTTGGAGAGTGAGGCTTTGTTGTTTAAAAAGTAAATAAGTCCCATATCACTGTCAGAAGTTCTGCATATGGGAAATGGAACAGTTCATATCATTACGGTTGATATCATTACAGATGGGTTTTTCAGAGCAGGGAAAGAACACAATATTTATTTTATAATTATTTGGTTTCTACTGAACTGTGAACGAGAGAGGTCTTGAGTATGCTAAAGTATCAGAAATACATGTTAATGTGATATTTTCCAACCTGCTTCCATGGAGGAAGAATTATCTGTCTCTTGGCACCAACAAATTATCTGTGGTGTGTCTATTTCTGACTTATTATTGTTGTTGTTATTTTATTATTATTTTATTCCTCAGTTTCATTTTGTTTGTTTCTAAATGTTAGAAGCTGGGGAGTCCTAGAAATAGAAATGTTGGGAGCCAGTTGTGAGTATGTGTGCCTTCCAGTTTTTATTCCAAAATCTGAACTTGCCAAATGTGTATAAATTACCTAATTTTTGAGGTTTTTACCTAGTAAGAAACCATGTATGTGTACCACTGCTGCTAAGTTACACTTGCTACACAACAGATGCCAACCAGAACATTTTCACATCCTCCATTTAAACACATATGAGGTTTTGTGGTTGGCAGTGTTTTTGCTGGTTTATGAATTCACTGTGTGGGGTTTGATGTGTGTGTTAGCAGGTGTCCTTCAGTGTTGTGTGCCTTCCCACCTGTTTTTATTTACACACATATACAAAGGTCATCTCCTGCAAAGAAGCTGGCAAGAGGCTGAGGTAACAAGAAGAATTATGTGGAATACACTCCATTATGGCTACCAAAGTGATTTTCAGAGTTCAGTGTCCATTTCATATTGCCCTGAATTATACTGATCTGCACTTAAAACTTTCCATCATTATGCCTTCACCTTTTGTGTGTTTCAAAACCTTTAGAACTATTTATTCAGAAAAAGTGGGATAATTTGGTGAATGAAACTGTAAAAGGTTCATTATTAGTTATAAAGCAGACTGCAATAATGGTTGGGCTCTTGTTTAAAAAGGAAAAAGCCATGAGTAGTAGAGAATCATGTTGCAACTTTACAAGAAAAAAAGAAATTAAACCTAGCTATCTTGTAGTGGTTCTCACCTTTAGAGCTGTCTGGGTGCAGGTCAGCACAGAGACAAGAGTTTTCCAGGTATTGGATGATTTAACTGTAATACCCTGAAACCTTTCTGTTCTGTTTTGCGATTTCAGAGTCAACTTCTCTTTTCATTACCTCTTCTGACCTTAATTTCCTCCTAAGCAGAAGATGACAGTGCTGTCTGTCTATCTTCTAAAGTTTAAATTGGCTTTCTTTTCACTTATGAAAGGGTATAAATTAGATCAGAACATTCGTAAGTTTCAAAACTCATCTTTTTTTTCCTCTTCTTTTTTATTTTCCCCAAAAATATATTCCATTTTCAAAACACAAGCTAGAGAGCATTCTTTTTCTGTAGGAAAAATGATAGAAGTAAAAGAAACTCTACTTAAATTTCTGTGCTCCAGTAAAACTGCTTATGAGATTAGCACACAGAGTTTGGAGCATGGTTTGTTAAATGTTTCTGCAGGAGTCTTTTCCATATATTTAATCTCACTCTGTTACAAGGATTAATAGTGTTAGTCTCCTGTAAATCTGAATAGCAGCCAGGCCCTCTGAACAGTCTAAAGAGGTAAGAAAATAACACTATAATCCCACACATGTGCAAGGTTGGCAGTCTTGGTGGGAACATGTCTGGTAGGTTCTTTGGGAAGGTTCTTTGTCACCTTCAGAAAGAAACTTCTGGTGAGATAGAAGGCCTTGCTGTGACTGTGGTACAGCTGGTGGCAGCATTATGCAATGCTGCCATTTTCAGGCCTGAGACATGGGCTGGGGTTTTCAAAATCCCAAGGGATGGTCGTGGCATCTGTGGGTTACTGGCCTAACTCTCTAATGCAAGGTGTAAAAGATGGAAGCTCACACTCTCAGTCTGGATGAGACAGAACAGGGCTTGCAGATATTCCTTCCTGCGTTTATGTGACACAAGGCAGCTCTCCTTTTCACTTAATTGTTTTCAAAGGTCCCTCTTACCCTTATCTGAAATGAAGGGTAAAGAGGAAGGTTTCTCCAGTGGTGGTGGTAGTAGGTAAGCCATGGGAAACATACTTTTAGCAAATCAGAACATGTAAATTTTGGCAGTGTAGGCTTATCTCCAGAAGAAAATGGTTCAAATTTCTAGGTCCTGTGAAGACCCAAAGATTTTCTTTTTTCATCAAATTTTCATAAGCCGGGCCCCTTGTATTGGTAGAAACAATCAGACAGTGTTTGAGAGTGCTCATTTTGTAGGTCAGTGTTAAGATATATCTTTCATACAAGAAGGAAATACCAGGTTTACTTTCCCTACACAGAAATCATACAGTCTCTCAGGCTTTAATGTATACTTCTCTGAGCAAGAAAAACTAACCCCAAAAGAAGAAATCTCAAGAGTCTAAACAGCACAAAAAACCACACAATTCAAGAATAAAAAGTCTGGAACATATTGTAATTCTTCATACAGATCTCTTCTACATGGAAGGTGGGAATTTTTAGTTAGCACACAAGTGCTAACTATGCACTGTGCAGCTATGATAACATAAACAGCAATCTGTTTCCCTTTCCTGATGAAGATAATTAAGGATGAATATTCCTTCCTTAAGATAGGTGAGGATGGAATCCATAGATGATCCTACAGTCTGTTAATTTGGGATTTCAGGACCTAGCTGGAAAACTTGTCTGGAAAAGATTTTCCTAGGGAGTATTCAGTTCTAGCTTGAGCATTGCAAAATAAACAAGCATCTGACTGGTTCTTGGAAGTGTCAACTTACGGCGAGGTAAAGAATTGATATCCAGAACTTGTAAAACCTATTTTTGTGTGTATTTGAGCACATTGCTGTATATGTCAACAGTTCCTGTCTTTCCACTGTTTACATTGAGGTGGTTTATAAATGGCTGGGGAGGTGTTGGGCACAGGTGGAGTAATTTCACAGCACAGCAAATGCAATTCAGTTTGTACAGAAATATCCACCTGTATTTGCTATTTTTTTCTCCCTGGAATTTGCCCCATATTGTTTAGCAACATTCTTTCTCTAGGAGAAATGCTTGGCAGTAAAAAAAATCCCAAGCAAACTAAACCAAAGAAGCAAAAAATTTTAAAAAATCCATGAACTGTAGTCTACAGGAATTAAGTGACTCTGCTTTTAGCTCATGAAGTACTTACTACCTGCTTTCTCTCCTTTCTGACTGGTACCATTTTACTGACAGTGCAGAAGGCCTCTGAATATTGTTGCCATCCTGCCTTTTAAGAAATCTGATCCTATCATTAGCAAACCTGCTCTACTGCAATCACAGAAAATCACACTTTAAGGATATTACAGTAACATGGATGGTGCTGGTCCATTTAGTTTAAACAGTGAGTATGTCCAGGAGAGCTGACAGTTCCTAACCTATGAGCAGAGCAGAAGAGGTCATGTGTAGCCATTTTATTTGGCAGGTTATTTATGCAGTATGCAGAGTCTAATTTTGAGAGAGATGATAACCTTGTCTCTTGTTTTGATCTTCCAAGTTTAGCTCTTCCAATCATCCCCCTCCACCAGAAGGTAACTCCTTTCCATTATGCTGAAGGGAGGGAAGCAAAAGGCTCCTTTAGGTGCCTGTGACTGAGACAGGGTGTTCAGCAGGATGCTGGCAGGAGCCATGTAGTGTTGTTAAGTGCACTTCTAATAGCTCAGAGGAGATGAGAATGATCCTTTTTGAACAGTTTCGTTATTTCTAACCTTCCTTCCTCCCCAGTGCTGGTCTGCCACTTGAAGAACAGCAACAAAGCCCTTCCCTCTCCTTTTTTCTTCATCTGTTGTGTACTTTCATGGCCTCATTCATCCAAGAAGAAGCAAGTGGACAATGTACCTCATACTGTCTATAGCTTATTTCTGATTCTTGCGTGCTAGTACTGAGCTTCTAATGGCAAATATATGTCTCAGTGCAGTTTTTGCCTTTGTTTGCCACACATTTTGCTCAGCATCCTGTGGCTCATTTGTAAATTTTGACAGATGCAAAATCTATGTGGTGCTTTCCTGTGATGACAGACTGTAAGAGCCAGGAAATGTTGTAAGTATATTTTCTAAGCAGACATTAAAAACAGGGAGAAGAATCATACTTCCAGGCTTTCTTGGGCTCATGTAAGCTGTTACAATCTTCTGGCAAGATAAACCACATAAGAAGCTTCTCAGTAGTAACTCTTGGACATCTCATCAGCCAAATGGATAATAATGATCTTACTGTTTACAGGGATGTTGAGAATAAGTTAAAATTTTAAGGTGCTTTGAAGTTCAGAGGATAATCTTGCTTTTACTTTTATGGGAAATATGATGGGAGGGAAAAGAGGGAAATAGATGGAGAAGATAAATGGGGGAAATTTCAAAAGAGTGAGATAAAATCAAAACACATAGTCTCAATTTTTTTTTAATTAAAAGAAGCAACTGAAAGTCCTCCTCGATCCTGAGACAAACTGCCATACAGAGATTGTTAGTTTCAGAAGCTGGACCTCAGTGTGATATAGCATTGCTATTTTATAAGCAGGAAGCAAGAGCTAACCTTGAGAGTGCAGAGCATTTCTGCAAGATAATAACATCAAGCATTTGCTGATAAAATATTTCTAATCTAGAGCAGAGCTAAAGGATTTGAAATAAAAGAATGATCAACAACTTTTATTAGTTTCTAGCAGAACTTTATAGCTTTTATAAACTGAGAGTTTAAGAACTTCAGCTCTATGTAGATTAAATATGTTAGATGGAATAGACCTTCCTCTGCCAGCTCACTCAAGATCACAGAATTACAGGATATTCTGAGTTGAAAAGTGTCCATAAGGATCATTGAAGTAGAATTGTCCCTGCACAGGGCACCCCAGGATTCACACCATGTGCCTGAGAGCATTGTCCAAATGCTTCTTGAACTCTCTCAGGTTTGATGCTGTGACCACTGCCCTGGGGAGCTGTTCCAGTGCACAACCACCCTCTGGGTGAAGAACATTTTCCTGATATCCAACCTAAACCCCTGACACAATTTCAGGCCATTCCCTCAGGTCCTGTCACTGGTCACCACAGAGAAGAGATCAGTGTTTGTTCCTCCTCTTCACCTCGTGAGGAAGCTGTAACTGCAGTGAGGTCTCCCCTCAGTCTCCTCCAGGCTGAACAGACCCAGTGACCTCAGCCACTCCTCTTCATAAGGCTTCCCCTCCAGACCCTTCACCATCTTCATAGCCCTCTTTTGGGATCAGAGCCTGATGTGAAGTCCAGACTCCAGCCTTTATTTCTCTGGTGCATCATTGTTTCCCTGGCAGTCTCTACCACCTTCACTTAGATTACTCTTTCTCAGCCTAATCCACTGCCCTGCTCCAGGAGCTCAATGAACAAGTGAGGTTCAGACCTGCACTTCAGTTCTTACCATTAAGCAGTCAGTTTCCTAGGAAGGAAAAGATACCACTGATCCCATAGAAAACGGCAGCCATTGTTGCCAGGGAAACTCCTAGTCTCTAGACTTACTGTGAAATATTTGGGCTTTTTACATGTCTGGTTTTGGTTGGTTGGTTTCTTTAAGCCACTGCAGCGCCAGTGGGATCACTTGCTGCTTAGCTTGCCATTTACCATTAATAATTCGGGGGTCATGTTTGTCTTCACTGTGCAAAGAAGTGGAAGGGTCTGGATAGCTGAAGACCTGGAAAGAAATGGACAGGTGTTCTTAGCCCAAAGGAGGGCTAAGAATGAGATGTCTAGGTTTCCTGAACATACCAAAGGTAAAAATATGGAGGAGGGAGGCATATGTGGAGAAAGTAAGAGCTGTGTAAACTCTGTCCCAAGATAAAACAAATAATTTACTTCAGGAAATGAGCTAAAGATACACAGGTTTAAAGAAAGTATTTTAATACAGTTTTTCACTCTTTACAAATCACTTGAAGTTAGCTTGGTAATCTTTTTGTCCTACATGCGGACATGTTGTATTTATTTCATAGATTTCTTTTCAAAGAGGAGGGCTGATTTTTAACTTTATTCTGTTTGATGCTATGTTTTTCTTTCTACCTACCTGAATTTGAGCATCTTGAGTGTAAAAACTTGGTTCGAAAGTTTGGGCCTGATAGTTACAGCTTAAGAAACGTGATTGTGTGTGTGTGTGTGTGTGTTGGTGGAAGGAATGAGTACAGACGACACAGGTATGTATAACAGGGTTTCTTAGTAAAAGCAGCTCCCTTACCTTCCTGTTAGCCAGGGTTGCATAACATTTCATTGTGACTCTCTCTCAGAATCTGTGCTGGTCCGTCAGCCTCACTTATTCCTGCTCTTGTTGCTAGTGTGAAAAGTGGTCCCTTTTCTTGACCAGGAGATGGCTGCTACAAATCAAAGGGTGAGCCTGGAGCAATCTACAGGTGTTTGTTTTTCAGAGGTGTCGGTACATTCCTGTTAGCTGGGTGATACTGCTGCTGTGCCTGTTCTGGTTCATGGTTGGAGCTGCAGATCTGAAGCAGGAGTGTGCAGTGAGTTCCCTGCTTGCGGCGAGCCAGGGTGTCCAGCCTGCCCACAGCAGGGGATTTGCTGCTGGTGAAGTTTACTGTAGCTGAAGACACAAAATACTTGAACTGTTTTAGTCAGTTGTAATTTGTGTCCAATGATTCAGAGAGAGGAGCAGCCTCTGTTGTTTGGTGAAGTGATCTTATAATTACATACCTGTTTAGATCACCATAGCCAGAATTATGGTCTTAAAATGAAAGGAATTTGTTTTCCTCCTGCAACACACTGGCTTTAAGGGCTTACTCTTTTTACGCCCTTTTAGGTTTTCGTATAGTTCTGTGACTCCTTCCAACACCTTTTAATAGGGAAGGCTTGACATTTTTCTGCTTGAGAATAGCTGTCAAATGTCTTGTAAAGCTCTGGCTGCACACAAATGGCTGCACAGGGGGATCTTTTAGATGTTTTCCTGTTAGCTTTTTCAGGAAAAAGTGGGAGAAAGTGGTTTGATTTCTCCTATGGCTTTACCTGAGTTTGCCATGGTTTGCCAAATTACAGAACCTCTGTTTCAGCAAGGCATTTCATCTCTCATGTATTTAGAAATTCTCCTAAATGCATGAAATCATCTCTACAGGATGAAATCTTCTTTGCATAGTCTTCTCCAGTGGATGTTTTTTTTCATTTGTCAGCAGCTATATTTTTTTAATGAAATTTTATCCTCAACTGTCAAGGTTTTATCTGCAGCTGTGAAGGGATAACAGATCCTGTCAGCCACTGCATTTTCTGTGGCATGGCTCCAACAACCATCTGTTACCTTTCTGCTTCTGCATGATTTACACACCAGAATCTCCCCTCACTTAAAAAAAAAAATCTAAACAGTAGCGAAGTGCTGCATAAAAGCTTCCTTTGAAGTATATAAGATTATATAAATGATTTCAGTAAACATGGAGGGCCAGTTCTTGGGTCTGATAAGAGAGACTTTAGAACAATTTGGTTATGTTGCATAGGAGGAAGGGGCTGCCTTTTCACAGGGGGAAGTGCATGAAGTTTTCTCATTGGGAAGTGTGTGTGCATGACTTTCACAGAGAAATTGAGAAATGCACACTGAACACCTCTCCACCTTTTCCTTTCTGGTTATGAGTTCATGCTGATCAATTTGCAAGTCACCTAGGTGGAAATACTTTCATTGAGAAGCCTGTTTATCACCCCCTATATGCCTGTAATCATAGCAGTTGTGCACATGGGTGCAGTGAAACTGAGCCTAATAGTTCCTAATCCACAGTAGGTTTGTTACTGAGCCAGATTTGCCTCATAATAATAATGCCAACAGATTCTCAGAATAACATCAAATGTGAATGCAGAAGCCTTATTCCTGCTTCATTTCATATTCATCGACATAAAGCTGTCTGATACTGAACTTACATCTTCTTTGCTTTTGTTGTTTTAAAATAAAATCAGATTTTGGCTTAGATTTTACTATTTATTAATATTAAACATAACTAAGTTTCAGTCTGTTTCAATGCTTGCATTATGGAATTTTTTTTGTTATTTTTTTTTGTAATTAGCAGTAAGAATATAGTAGGAATCATCAGCTTCTCAACTATTTACCAAGAACCTGTGATGAGAATAAGTCTGCCCTTCATTGCTAAAAGGAAACAAAATAAGATGTTTTGGAAGGGTGAAGGGAAGACCTGATGGAGCTCTTTCCTTCAAAAGAGTTTCTTGAGGAAAAAAATTGGGAAAACTGTGTATCGATCTCACTAACATTTGTTTCAGAGCACTATTTATTTATTTTTCCTCTCTACAATTAAGAATAGAATGGATGGCAGAGAAGTTATTGAGGTGGTAGGTGACATCTGAGACGTGCAGAATAGTGAAGGTGGCCTGTTACACTTGTGTTGAGAATTTCAGCTTAGCCTGAGGGATAATTAAATGCACAAAGTAGTTTTCAGAAATATTTTTTAAAAAGCTATTTATGAGCTCACTTCTCTAACATTTTAAACTTCTTTGGAAAATACAATTCTCTGCATGTGGTGTTGATTTAGTTCCTTGCTGTTGCAGGCTTCTTGGGAAGGCTAAACTTATGGTGCTCCCAGTTGTGCTGAATTTAAGCAGTATAAGCTAAATCCTGCAGTCTTTTCAAAGAGGAAATTCCATTTACTTTGTAACATGACTTTGAATTAAGTTCAACAATTCAAAGAAACTTCTTTTCTTTGGGAATTTTGACAGTGAGTCTTGATCATCAGTGGTTAAAAGGCAAATTTTTAGGTTTGGAGCCCTGTTAATTTTCATTAAATAATTAAGAGGATAAGAGGATAAAGCTGTCATGTGACATTTTATTAGATTACAGTGAAAACTAGTGAGTTGCAAGAATCTGGTGATGATAGTTTGATGTTCAGCATTTTTTCACAGTAGAAGCAGAGTCTGGAGTTTTATCAGTATGTTTTTCTTCACTTCATGAAACTTGTGTGTGGGGGAGAAAATGTTAAAAAGCACTGTTGTCAAGTTCACAAAATATGTGCAAGGAGAAATATGTGGAGAAAACATTTTCAGCCTGTTTTGTCTAAAATGGTCTTGTAGTTTCCGTGTACCTCACTACATGCAACAGCTGAGTCTCTCAGCAAGTTCACAACAGCTAGAAGCCGTTCAGGGATGGGGGGTTTTTTGTACTTTCAGACAAATAAAGCTCCTTGATTCAAACAAGAAAATAACATTTCTTGGATAATAACTGTCCAATAACTTATCACTCAGATGGTAAGAGATCAGTGTAATGAGAGAAGTATTCTTTACTGTCAAAATCTCTGCAGAATAAGAATTTTGTTTCAGTTGGGATGTCAGGGATTCTGCTTTAAAACTTTAATTAAACTTTGGGAGAGACATGTTTTAGATTTTTCATGTAAGACCTAAAGTTTGAACTCATGTCTCAGTGTAAAAAAAGTAAAGCAAATAAACTTTTAATGGACCAAGTAGGATTTTCATATGCTGGTGTTTGGTTTTGCTTAGTAAATTCAGAAAAAAATAATGCTCTTTTGAAATAAAAGCCAGGAAAAAAAGAACAAAAGCTAAACTGGGTAAATGTAGCTTTTGAGTTTTCTGGGAATTTAAAGACTGATTGAATGTTTAGAAAGTTCAGAGGGAATGTTTAGAAAGTTCAGAGGGAAAAGACATGACTGTTTTTACATGAGTGTTGTAATCTTGTATAAAATATGATCTCTGACTTTGTTTCTTTTACTTTAAGGAAAGTACATTTTAGCAAAGAACATTGGCTTCCTCATTCTCCCCAAACCCATGTAAAATTTAGGCTCTGTAATACTGAATTCTCTTAGGATCTCATTGAATAGGAGACTGGTATGAAGATTTATGTATCTCAGTATGTGCCTGTGATGGTGATAATGATGCAACTCCCTTGAGAAGACGCTAGTTGGAATGGAGGCTATGAAAAGTGCTTGGAGAATTAGTGGCCAGCAGCCCCTTTTAATATGCAAAATAAAAGTTAAAATGTGGATTGCTGCTTCTGTTTCTGCACGTCTTGCTAGCGTTTAAATGGTCCAGTGGTTTCATTTTGCTGTACATGTTACAGTTTACATAAAATTGCACATTTTTGTCCCAAAAAGCTTGTGTTCAGTTTGAAATGAGATGTGAAAGGCTGTACTGATGAAGAACAAGAGAAAGAAAGGCAGGGTTAAAAACAAAAGCAGTTAAATTGTTCAGATGTGCCAAGGATTAAGAATGGGTACTTTCTTCCTGGACAGGTCTGCTGTGAAAGCCTATAGGAAGGATGCCATGTGAAAATTGCAAAGAATATTTTTGGAAGACGTGGGCAAATATGTGCTCAAGGTTGTTGTTAAAGGAGCTTTTCAAAGAGTACAGCAAAAGGCAGAACTCTGAAGGACCTTGGACATCTATGAAAACTATGTAGAAAATGTAGCCAACTATATTCAGCAGTCTCATGATACCATTTTGTAAAAATAAAAATTGCTTTGAAAGCTTAGTTGCTGGAATAAAAAAGCCACATCTTTGAAATAGGCTAGCAATTTAACTGCACAACTGTTAAGTCTGGTTAACTAACTCAAGCAAAAAAAAAAAGTCTTATTTTCTTTACCACTCCACATGTGGCATTTACTAAGCTTAGCTTATTATATATACATATATGTTTGTGTATATATCCATCTATGTAGTATTAAGTAGGGCTTTTAGCTTGAGCACATGCTGGCCATGGAATGCCTTGAAAAGAGAAAGTGCAGAGCACAGGATTTTTAACAACAGGACAGTGAAGGACCTCCTGTGGAAACGTCAGTCTTATATATATTTTCTGTATATAAAATAAATACAAATTATAGATGTAGTTTGTGTGCATATGTAAACATGCATAATCACATGTTTACTTGGTGTGAATCTGTATGCCGACAGCATGTGTGTGTGTCGGTGGGGATATGGAGCACAGGAGCAGGGTATGATTTTTATTCAAAGATGTGTGAGATTACTTTGGTTTATAAGAAACAGTAGGATAGGTACAGTGAGTGGAATCTCCTTGCCGATGCAGTTGGCTGCTGCTGAAATTCCTTGTGTAAATCAAACTGAAAGAAAGTAGGTTTAGCTTAGATATTAGCAATTATTCACTGAGAGGGTGGTGAGGCACTGGAACAGGTTGCCCAGAGAAGTTGGGGATGCCCCATCCCTGAAAGTGTTGGAGGCTGGATTGGATGGGGCTTTGAGCAACTTGGTCTAGTGAAAGGTCACAGCCCATGGTCAGGGGAGATTGGAACTGGAGGATCTGAAGTCCCTTCCAACCCAAACCATTCAGTGATGCTGTGATTCTGTGAAATGCTGATAAGCACCTGGCCTGATGTAGACCCCTGCTTCTCCAGCATTTTTCACACAGAAACCTCGTGTTCAAAGGGCATGGTCTGTCCAGCATCACCTTCAGAAAAGATACATGTTATTTGTGTTCTCTACTTAAGGTAGAGTCATTGCCATATCCTTTATGTCTTATACTTTATGTCCAAAGTATCTTCTCTCCTCTGAAATTACAAGCTGAGGAGCTGCAAATTTTACATATGGAAATTCAATTGCAGCAGTTAGTTTTGTTTATGCCTTTGGGATTTCCTTTATTATAAAGTGGAAACTACAGTATCATTTTAGTTCACTTGTGTTTGTGATGGTTTTCACTGACAGGCAGCACAAGGAACGGTCATGGTCATTTTCAGTATTTAAGTTACAGGCAATTTCGAGAGAATCTCTTTTTTATTTCCATGGTTTCAAATACAGAGTAAATATGGATGCTTTGTTAAAAACAAATAAAAGTAATCTGAGTATTCAGAAAAGAATAATGTATTGCCTGAGTTTCACATTAATGAGTTGTTGTAGCTTAGTGCTTTACCTTGGACGATAACACAAATCTAGTTCAGTGAATAACCAGACTGATACATACTGCACCCAATCACCTCTGCAGGTATGTTATATGAAAAACCAAAATATGTGACAAGGCAGCGTAATTCTGAAAATTCTGAAGTGACAAGAGTGGTTTATGTCAGCTGGTATGTCTAAGAAAGGCTGGTGTCTTACTAGGGGTGTGATATATTTGGAAGCTCTCCCCCAGCAGAGCTGATCTGTGAGACTGAAGTTCTCTCTATCTTTGTTTCATGACTAAGTTTACAATGGAAAGAAGTGTCCCAGTTCATAAGAGGTAAAGGAATAAGTAGGATTTTGTGTGGTCCTAGCTAATTTGCATGCTAGGAGATGTGGAAGGCCTATGACTGAGACCTGAATTTGCTTAAACTTTAAAGAGAATTAATACTTTCTAAGGGTATTAGTTATTAAAGAGTAATAATAACCTTCATATTAAATGAAAATATTTACTTATTGCATATTTCACATATATGTGACCAAATTCTTTGTTACAAAAATATCAGTTTGCCATATAGGACAGCAAAGTTATTAGTTTCTAAATGAGATTTAATTATTGGCTGATATGGTATTATTTTATTTGGGGTTTTTTTTTCAATTAACTTTTTTATAAGGACATTTATCCCTGAATAGTATTCTAATTTTAATTTTTAGACTCAAAATAACATTTGCTGAGGTCCTGTAGAA
>VZTN01019184.1:640-22960 GCA_013400515.1 Erpornis zantholeuca | reverse complement strand
ACTAGTCTCCATGGAACCTCAAGAAATTAAGGAAAGTAATAAATTTTCTGTTGAT
Organism: Erpornis zantholeuca; assembly: GCA_013400515.1. NCBI lineage: Eukaryota > Metazoa > Chordata > Aves > Passeriformes > Timaliidae > Erpornis > Erpornis zantholeuca. The sequence goes on along the minus strand of VZTN01019184.1, from coordinate 22,905 downwards.
TTTTTTTTTTTCCTTTTTGGATCTCTGGGGAATCTCAGAAACGTTGCAAGAATACAAACCTAGTAAGAGTCAAGTGAAAAATCCCCCTCATATGTTACATCCCTTCCAGACCAAAGACTTGAGTTGCTGAACTACTCAGAATAGATTCTTTCCTTCTTTCCTGTTCTCTTGTTTGACACTTTAACTAGACATGGTTGAGTGATTTTCAACAAGTAACTAAAAATATGTAGGAGAGTGACAGATATAAAACTGGTATGAATTAAAATGGTCAGAAGATTGACATGGAAATGTTTCTTCTAAATTTGTCAAAGGGTAAAGCAGAAAAATTTTTAAGACCTTCAGTAAAGTAGACTTGCCTGTGTACTCCAAGAGCAATATTCCTAGTTGTAAATTTGCTTCCTATTTATTTTCATCGTAGGAGGCCATTCTGGCTCTTAGGCTTCTGAACTTTCAAATTTGAAGTGTGACCTGTAGGACGTCATTCAGGATTTCCTATCGTAAGGATTTTGGGAACTGCAGCATCCATGTGTTCTGTCAAATAGCACTTGCTTGGAATGGCAATTGATCTCTNTATTTTATTTGGGGTTTTTTTTTCAATTAACTTTTTTATAAGGACATTTATCCCTGAATAGTATTCTAATTTTAATTTTTAGACTCAAAATAACATTTGCTGAGGTCCTGTAGAATAATTTAAAATGATTATATGTTACATTAAATAAGATGATGCTTCCTTCTTTTAGGTAGGAAGCAGATTCTCTATGTGCTTAATGGAGATTTATGTTTCATAGCCTGTTACATAAGACTACTCTCCATGGAACCTCAAGAAATTAAGGAAAGTAATAAATTTTCTGTTGATTTTTTTTTTTCCTTTTTGGATCTCTGGGGAATCTCAGAAACGTTGCAAGAATACAAACCTAGTAAGAGTCAAGTGAAAAATCCCCCTCATATGTTACATCACTTCCAGACCAAAGACTTGAGTTGCTGAACTACTCAGAATAGATTCTTTCCTTCTTTCCTGTTCTCTTGTTTGACACTTTAACTAGACATGGTTGAGTGATCTTCNTTTCCTCGTAATTTTTGAGATTTGGGATGTTTCGCTCACCCACTCGATACACAGCAACAGAAACTCAGCATTTTGCCTGGAAAGAAAAACCAGTGGAGAATGGGAGAGAAGCTAATTTTGTTATAAAAATAATCTTTTATCTGTGCATGACAGCAATATTTATTCAGGAAGGGTACACAGACAGCAGGAGGTCAGCACTCCCACTGCTTGGCTCAAAGGCTCCACCACGCTCTTTATTTGCCTTTATTTCTCCTTTTTTTTTTTTTTTTTTTAAATAATTTCTAGCACCTCTAGTGGTGTGCTGTGTGCCAGGGTGCACAGCCATCTCACCTCATCTCATGTGGGTTTTAATTCTGAAGTGGTCTCTGATGCAAGTGGGAATTCTGTCCCTTTGTTTCATGCACATAGCCTTTCTTTCCCCTCACAGAGCAGGATGCTGGCCAGTTTTTTATCGGGATAACTACTAACTTCTCTGGTGAAAGAGGAAGAATTCAGAGCAGAATTTTATTATGGTTACAGAAAGTGCTGTGAGTAGCTGGGAGAGTGAAACCAAGCTCCTCTTTGTTTACATGCAAGGAAGGGTAGAAGAGGCAGTGTGGTGATACTTCACCTGTGAAGTTGAAAGGCTTTAATGCTTCTTTGTTTGGAATAGCTCATAGGGGAAATTACAACTTAGATTTGGTGATGAAAGAGACACATATTGGCTGAGGGGCTTATTCCTTGCTATGCTATACACAGAATGCCCAGGTTATATCAGTTTTGGTCTATGACTCACTGTTGTTTAGTATTTGAATTTTCATTACTGGAAGTTTTCTAGCTGGCAGTGTCTGAAGTTTTCAAGAACAGGTCTAACAAGCACAACCATGCTGGAGTTGGTAGAAGATGCTGTGACTGTTAATAGAAAGCTGCTGCTGAGAAATTATATATTAATTAGTTAATGGTTAGGAGCCTTTTGCATATATCAGACTTCCAAGAAACAACACTGGAAACCACGTCTGGATTTCATTTTTCAGAGTTACTGGATGTGTATTGTATAATTGAAGAGCTTATCCTCTTGGTTTTTGAGCTAGCTGGGGGCACTTAGAGGAGGGTGCCTTTTTTGCTCTCCTCCATGCCCATCTCCTCCTCAAGTTGTAGTTAGACAGGAGCAGTGCAATTTATGGCGTGCCATATGGAATGCCATATGAGGGGGGAAGCAAGGATCAAGGCTGTTCTGTCATGGATAGCTAATGAGTATTTTCAGAATTAAGGCTGGCCTGAAAGCTGTGACTTGATGTTGCAGTTGCTTACAGGTTATATCAATGGTCTCAGTAACTCTGCAGCTACTTAAAAAGGAAACAAGAACAAGGGATTAAGTCTTTCCCCACAGAAAAGTCTGAGGGGTCCGAGGCTTCTCATCACAACAGATTAGTAAAGTTGAAGATAATACAAACAATGAAGTATTAAAGTATGGCATTGTTGAATGTTTGCTGGTTAAAGTTATTTTAATGTGGTTTTTTGTGAATTATCTTTGTGTCTTCATTCTGAATTTACAAAACAGTTTAAATATTCTAAATTATTTCAGACAAATTTCAATTTTTTTCTGTATTTTGCCTTTTAATATGGTTGAAGGAGCCGATGCCCTTCTAGAGCTCTTTATCAATAAATATGTACAATTGAATTTCAGTCTTTGCATTCTAAAATACAATGCTATGCTTTCAAATACATGAATGAAGTTTTTGTTTAATAGAATTTGAGTGTAGAGAGTATCAGAGGAGTATCTGACATATAAAATGCTGAGCAGAAGAGATTTTTCAATGCACTAATGTGGAACAGCTTTCTTCATTTTATTTAAAAAATTTATCTTTTTTGCTTGAACACTTGGCCTTAACTAATCTCTAACAGAAGGTATAGTATCTGATTCACAATGAATATACTGTTTGCAACCCCTCTGTAACTTCTTAGTGTTGAAGGTGATGCCACTTTTTTCTAAACGTATATGTACAGCACTGTTAGTGTTACACAGGCAGCATAAATAACATATTAAGAACCTGAGTCAGGCAGCCTAGGTATTGATAACAATGTGCAGAACCAAGATTGTTCTGCAAAGCAATCCAAAAAATGAGGCTATCAGTTGCTATCTCAGTGGGTAGGTGAGGCAGCTGTAACTGAAAGCTAGTTTGAATTGTTAGTATAAACTCTATCTAGCTTGTGCATACACAGAACTTACTGAATTCTCCAACAGAAATTGTCACAGGTTGTCAAGAAAATCTGTTTGCTTATGTGAAAGAAAGATACCTGTCTCTGGGACTTCAGAGGAACAGGATTTTAATGCATGACTGCGTTTACAGGGTGTATTATTTCTAGCTTGGGTTGGTTCTGATTCTGTAAATTTTATCCACCTTACTGTTCACTGTCATCTTCAACAGAAGACTGATTGTCCTAAGGGAGGTGATACATGTGTAGGTGCGTGTATATCACAGAAACAGGCTTAATCTCCTAAAGTCCAATAAAGGTTGGATGGATGGTAGTTACCAAGAAGAAGTGTGAATGAAACAGGCATGGGACACCCCTTATCTTTCATTTACACTGTCTAGTACAGAACTCAGCCTGTGTCAGGATGGCTGTCACATTGGCTGTGTAGGTCCAGCATATATTGGTCCAGTTTGGCTTGTAGAAACAGTCATGATTTAGTATGTAATAGTTTTTATTTAGGTATTTTCCCATTTCAGCCTTACCCATGAAGAAAAATGCTGCTTTTTTGATTTTCGACACAGATTTTACTTTTGTTTTCCACTACTTTGAGAGAAGTCAGGTTTTTTACATGGTCCCTTTCATGTGTTCTTGGTAGTTTTTCTACAGTCATGCATGCAAAGCTGTGATCCACATTTATTGTATTGCCATCAATTGCCTCAGGCCTGGAGATCATTAATCCCCTTATCTGCTAGTTGAAAAAAATCCTTGGAAATTTCTCGATGTACTATTATCCTAATTCATTCTAACAGGTAGTAAGTCATATTATTTCATATTTCTGGTTCATGTACAGAACTTTAACTAGAGAGTAAAGTCATCTTGTAGTTGTGTAGATAGTGTTTAGAGAAGTAGGATAAGGCGTTGACTACGAGTATTTTTTGGGGGGTTTATTTTCATTGGCTGAATATACTTTCTTAAGTTTTTGTGTTTGGTTGGGTTTTTGGAGGTTTTTAGATTACTTGGCAGAGTGTGTTTATCAGCTGTGTCTCCTTGGCTTTATGGTAACTAAATACCTGCTTTATGTCTACATAAAGGTTTGAGAATAGCAATACCATTTTTTTTACAGATGAGTTGTGAGTAGCCTTCCAAATTGTAGTTCCATTGTTAAGCCATGTGTGATTATAGGATCATCTGGTGAAAAAGCAACTGTAATACATACAAAATCTTGTTGCCCAGTTTCCACAAAAGCCCTCAGGTTCATACTACTATATACTTGTCATTTTGGCCATAGGTTAAATGTAGACATGCAGGTAGTGTACTACTACTAAAAAAAATATTAAGGATAAAAAGGCTGAACACTTTGATTTGAATTCTAAAAGAAAAAAAAAACAAAAACAAAAAACCCACAACCTAAACTAGCACTGTTGTTTTCTTGTTACATGCTTGAAAACATTTTCTATACAGCAGGGGAATATAATTTCATTTGAAAAGCAGCCATCATGACACTTACAGATTTGTCATATAGCACGCTGGAAATTATCCATGAGATAGTTGTAGTGTGCTAATTTTTACTGCTACCCATATCTCTCCATACATTAGAAAAGATGAGCTAGACTTGGGATGAAAAAAAGTGGTGCTGTATTTTTTCAGAGACATAATTTACTTCATATTATTAAACTAGTAATCCTGTGGGATGCTAGACCTTATCTTGAATAATAGCTCCTTGGTGGCCATCTGGGCTTTTGGGTGATAAAACAATGTACTCACTTTTCTTAACACTGTGATATTCTAGAGTACAGTGCAAGATCTTTATTAAAATCAACTTCCCTAGGGGGGGCTTCCCCATCGTCTGCTTTTTTACACCCTCCCACCACAGTATTTTTTTGTGTTCTGCTTACAGACTTCACTTACATAAAATCCAAAAGGGAGACAGCTTGTGTCGATTTTTGTTTCTTACCTTATATAGGTTAAAGTAGTTTATAAACTTCCAAAACATCAGTTATTTTTATTACACTGTACAACCTGGAAAGTGGTTTTTAGACTGATATTGCTTAGGAACTTGTTAGCTATGTGGCCTCCTCTCTTTTTATTACAAGATGTTGCTAGAAAATCCTTTTTAAAGTTACTTCTGCTTTTCTAATGTATCACTTATATCTAGATTGCCTGTCTTGATTTCATCATCCAATAGCAATGAAAAACATAATTCTTTAGGTCAAACATTCTTCAGAGTTCTTTTATCTCTAAAATTGTGACTGTCCTTTAGTTAGATTTAGCCAACTAAAATATAAGAGTAGAATAATGATGTAACATATTTTTTTCAAAGTCCAAGACACTCCTTGTCCCAGGGAGTTCAGGTGCAGCCAGAAAAGCCACTGCCACTGAAGGAAAAAGTATGGTCAAGAAATGCTGAATGTTGCAACTTGTTGAAGCTCAAGTTTGTTAAATGCTCTTAAAAATGAAGAAAAATGAAAGAAATCAGTGCTTCAAAGGACTTTGTGTCTGTCTTTCCAGAGTCAAAGTATCTACTGTTTCTTTTAGTTCAGGGAAACAGTGATAGTTGAACTACATACGCAGTTTTTATACAAAGGCAGATGCTCCTGTACTTTTGTCGCTGAGTGAAGGAAGGATGTTACTGATTAAAAGAGAAAATTATTTAGCAATACCTGAGATGAGCCTGTCCTTGCAGGCTGATAGTCTGTCTGAAACAAGGTCACATCATCAGTTACCTTAAGGTGGCTGAATGCCCACTTAAAGGGTAACTGTTCTTCAAAGGAGACTCCTCAAAGGAGATGTGTCAGCCAGTTTTCTGCTCTGAAGTCACCATTGTTTTTTATTTATTAATACCACTATTAAGCATGCAGTATTTTTGCCCTCCTCTCAAATTCCTGTTTACTTCAATGTGAGATTTTAAATGAGGTCTGTACACTTGCAGCGTTCGGAAAGAGGAAGCAATGAAATGTAAGAATTGAGATTCTAAGTTAGCTCAAAGAGCTGTTGAGTCCTGTACCCCTTCTGACAGAGGCCAGCACCCAGGGAAGAGGAGAGAACAAGCCTACTGTTATTATGCAAAATGTTTTTGCATCATAAGTCAGGAACATGGCAGCTTTACATTAATATTCCTTTATAGACTTGTCACTCCTGAACCTGTCTCATCTCACTTGGAATGAATGTAAGCTTTTGCATCCACACTGTGTTCAAGGAGTTTCTCAGCTTATATGCACCTTCTTTGAAGATCTGTGGGGAAACTTCCACTTGATATTTTAATTAGATGTCTATCAGTTCTTGTACTGAACACAGCTTTAAAAAATAAATCCATGTTGCTCTTCTCCATGGCAGTCATAATTGTGTAGATCTCTACCACACATCATGTAACTCATTTCTTTCACAGGCTGAAGCGTTCTCTATATATTTAGAAGTATATATTATGGAAGCTGTTCCTTAACTATTACTGTTCCCTTACGGCCTTCTCTGTTTTAATTAAGGTTTACTTAAGTATTTTTGCAAGAGGGAGGTTAGAACCAGACATTCAAGATACAGGTGTGTACCACAGATATGTATGTTAAGGTAATGACAATGGCACCTTTGTCTTACATTGTTTTCCTAATCACATATTCATTTCACAGATGTTTCACAGTGTGAAGCTGATACTGTCCTAAAACTGTTATAATCCAAGTTTTTCCATTTTTGGAAAAGTAATGCACTTCTTGGCTTCTCCACAAGCTTCCAGTGGTTCGTGTGGTTGCATGTGCTCATTAATTCAGTTTCTAAAAACAGTTTCTAAAAATTTGGCCAGGTTTTTACAGGCCTGTGGTTCCCCATGTATTCCCTGCAACATTGTTCTTTTTTAATTAGCATTCCTCTATCTGCCCTCTGGTTACTTAATACACATATGATTTTAAGCAGGAGGTTGCACACTTTAGCTAGAGGTTCTCTTATTTCATTCTTGCATTTATTTCATTGTGCATGCCATCTTAGAATCATAGAATAGTTTGAGTTGGAAGGGACCTTTAAAGGCCATCTAGTCCACCTCCCCTGCAATGAGTGGGGATCTTCAACTAGAACAGGTTGCTCAGAGCCCCATCCAACCTGACCTTGAATGTTTCCAGGGATGGGACATCTGCCTGGGCAGCCTGTTCCCGTGTTTCACCATCCACATTGTAAAAAATGTCTTCCTTTCGTCTTGTCTCAAACTACCATACTTCAGTTTAAAACAATTCCCCTTGTTCTGTTGCTACAGATACTGCTAAAAACTTTGTCCCCAGCTTTCTAAGATACTCCCTTTAAATACTGAAAGACCACAATAAGAGGTCCTCAACCCCACCTCTCTCAGCCTTTCCTCATAGGGGAAGTGATCCAGCCTTCTAATAATTTCTGTGTCCCTCCTCTGCACTCACTCCAACAGGTCCATGTCCTTCCTGTCCTGGGGCTCCCAGAGCTGATGCAGCACTGCAGGTGGGGTCTCACCAGAGCAGAGCAGAGGGGCAGAATCCCCTCCCTGCCCTGCTGCCCACGCTGCTTTGGATGCAGCCCAGGACACGTTTGGCTTTCTGGGCTGGGAGTGCCCATGGCTGGGTCATGTCCAGCCTTTTGTCCACCAGGATACCCAAGTTTGTCTTGGCAGGGCTGCTCTCAATTCCTTGATCCCATAGTCTGTAGCAGTACTGGGGTTTGCCCCAACCCAGGGTCAGCACCTCTTGCACTTGGCATTGTTAAACCTCATGAGGTTCCTATGGGAACACTATTCAGGCATGTCTGGATCGCTCTGGATGGCATCCCATCCTTCAAGTGTGTCAGCTGCACCACTCAGCTTGGTGTCATCTGCAGATTTGCTAACAGTGCAATTTCACTGCAAATTCCACTGTCTGTGTCATTCTTGAAGATATTAATCAGGACTAGTCTCAAGATGGACCTGTGAAGGACACCAGTCATCACCAGTCTCTATTTGGACATAAGGTTGTTGGCCACTACCGTCTGGAGGCGACCATCCAGCCAATTCTTCACCCACCAAATAGTCCATTGATCAAATCTGTATCTCTCCAACTTAGATAAGAGAACATTGCCGTGGACCATGTCAAAGGCCTTAGAGCAGACGAGATAAATCACACCTGGAACCCTTCCCTTGTCTGTTAATGTCACTCCATCATAAAAGGCCATTAAATTGGTCAGGTAAGTCCTGCCCTTGGTGAAGCTATGCTGGACCTCTCTGTCCTCCATATGCCTTAGAATAGCTTCTAGGAGGATCTGTTCCATGATTTTCCCAGACACAGAAGTGAGACTGGCAGTTCAGTAGTTCATAAGGGCCTCCTTTCTACCTTTTCTTTGAATGGGTGTATAATGTTTCCCTTTTTCTAGTCTTCTGGGACTTCACCTGACTGCCATGACTCTTCAAAGATCATGGGGACTGGCTTGGCAACTACATCAGCCAATTCCTTCACACACTTCTCAGGGGTGTTTTTAAATCTTGATATGTGCTTGAAAAAACCATTGATCATCAGCTTTTATACCTGTGAAGGTACTTCTTCACCTACTAATTTTGCCATTCCTTTGACCTACCTAATTTTCAACGTTTTACCTGTTAGTTCATGTGTAATGTGCAAAGGAGGGATCTTCTCAAGCCCTTTGTGTTTGATCAGGCTGTCAGCACCCCAGGAAAGCCAAGAGCCTTGTGCCCAACCAGCCTGTCAGTATCCCATTATAGGGACCCTTCCCTGAACAGTCCCGCTGGATCAGAGGGTGGTTCAAATGCCTTCTTTCGGGACATGCATCAATAGCATAAGAGAAACCCTCTCCCAGCTCTCCACAGTTTAGTATCTTACCTGTTACAGGCCACTGCTGGTGCCCCTGAAGGACTCAAACTAACACTTTACAGAATACCACTCCGTATCATAGAAAATTGTGACAGCTTAAGGTTTGAAGATTGACTCTGATAATATCTGGCTGCAAAACCTTACTTGAAGGAATATACAGATAAGCTCTAATTCTTAACAAAAGCTGTCTAGAGATAATTGATCAGTGCACATTAAGTATAGCTGGTATCCAGTAGACATTCCTGTGGGAAAGAGGACGGGTTCAGCCTAGAAGTTAGGATGGAGTCTTTCCTGACTTCTCCCCATTCTTAACTTACTTTTATGCTATTACTTTACATTTGAGTCTGAGTGACTCTAGTCATACAGAACTTTGTCATTGTTTGGTGTAAATTCTAAGGCATGGAATATAGAACACAACCTCTGTGAGGGGTGGTGGTACTTTGGAGGCAGATAACTTTGGGATGGGGGTGTGTGTCAGTATTACATCTGGGATCAGGCCATGGTTACTGTTTCAACAGCCAGACGTCTTTATTCTCCCCTGGCTGACAGCTGCTCCGTGAATTATCAGCTACAAGTCCCTCCATTGCAAGGATTTCCATGGAGCCTGGCTATGGTGTCTCTGCTCCACCCCACCCTTCATTTCGCTCCCTATGGTGTATATTGTGTGTGGGAAGTCAGGCATGGTGACTGCTTCCTATCCAGGGAGTAGAAACTGCTTTTCACCCTATGATGTCTGTATTGTTATAACTGCTGTTAGAATGTGAATATAAATTCCCAGGTTTTTTCTAATTTATCCTCAGTAATTTTCCCATATCATGATACATTAGATTCCTCATTTAAACACAATCCCAAGTTTTCTGAAAACTTTTTTCTCAATCTCCATTTATGCCCTTTTTTCTGCTCTTTAGCCATGGTAACTTCTTTTTAGGGTTTATTCATTTTTCTCAAACTTAAGTATAGTGTACTAAGTAGTGCTGAATATTGACAGATGGTAAAGAGACCATTTAGCTGCTCTTCCTAACTTCCTTTTAGCAAGCTGCTTCGTTCTAATGTGATTTCTCTCCTTGAAATAAATGACAACTGTAGTGCTTTCTTTGGGGTTTTGCTTCATCAAAGATGATTTACTTGTGTATAAGTCATGATTTCTTGGAAGTGGTTTATTGACTGCAATGTTGGGAACTAGACCTTTGCACAAGTGAGGACCAACACAGGCATTACACTCCTTGCAGGGATTAGCAAAGATTAAGGCCCTTCCATGTAATAACTGTGCCAATGTCTAAAAATCAATTAGTAACAGTGCATTTATTTGGGGTGAGTGTTTGCCACACAGAATTTCCACTGTCATCAAAAATACTGATTCCTTTTTCTTTTTAAGATTAGGAATTTTTAAAATTAATGTACCCGTGGAGTTAATTGAATGGAACTGTAACGTGAATGTCTGGTGTAAGCAGTTCTTTCTGGTGTAAGTTACAGGCATGTGAAAGAAAAGATGATTGGAAACAGTCACCATAGGTTTACTTAGGGTGGATTATGCCTGACCAGCTGGTTGGCTTCTCTAATAAAATGACTATGAGAGAATAGCAGCTCAGGTAATTGACTTTAGCAAGGCTTCACTCCCACAGTATTCTTTTGTCCACATTAGAACATTATGGTTTTGATGGGACAAGAGCTCACTCTGTATAAGACTGGGTTTATGATCACACTCTGAGGCTGACTGAAGGACATCCTATACCCGAAGGCCAGTAGCAGGTGGAATGTCCTGAGACCTGTCCTGCCTAATGTCTTTATCAATAACCTTCTAGAAATAATAGAGAACACTGTATTCAGATTTGTAGATGACATCAGATTAGGGTGACCAGTTGATCCCCTTGAGGGCAAGGCCACCATCCAGAAAGACCTAGAGAGGCTGTGGAAATGGGTCAGCAGAGGAACCTTAGGAAATTTAAGGTGGGCAGGTGCCAAGTCCTGCATCTGACAAGGAATAAGGCCATGCAGTGACTCAGGCTGGTGCCTGACTGGCTGGGCGCAGCTCTGCAGCAAGGGACATGGGACCTTGGCATGCACAAGCTGGGCAGGAGCCAGCACTGTGTCATGACTGCAGGGACAGCCATCTGCACCCTGGGCTGTGTCAGCAGGGGCACAGCCAGGACAGCGGGGGAAGCAATGACCTGTCTCTGCCCAGTCCTTGTTTAGTCACATATGAATTACTGTGAGCATCTGCCCCACCTGACACAGGAGAGACATCAACAAACCCCAAAGCACCTTCAGTGAAGGGGCCCCCAAAGGTGAGCAGGGAGCTAAACATAAATCCCACGAGGAGAGCCTGAGAGAGTGGAGCTTATGGAGAAGGCTTTGGTGATGTGTTTCCTGGTACCTAGGAGGATGTTACTGAGAAGTGTTTTCACAGTGTTGCATGGTAGAGGGATGGGAAGGAGGCAAAGATTGAAACAGAAAAGATGTAGACCTCATATAGAAAAAACTTTATTACCACATGGAGACTCAGGCTGCGAAGAGGCTGCTCTGAGAGGTGCTGTGGTTTCCATCCTTGAGATTTTCAAGACATACAACATGGCAAGTTTAAACCCTGGGCAATATGGTCTGAAGCTTACCCTGCTCTGAACAAGAGGTGGGAGAAGGTGATAGTGATATTCTAATGTCGCTTCCAGCCTAAACTTTCTGAGTTTGCTTACAAACTCATACAAGGATGACTTCATTCATCCTTGCCAGCTATTTGTCTGGACCTATATATCCCAGAAAAAAAATTACAAGTTTGTGTGTGTGTGTGCATATGCATACCATACATACATACATACATGAATTTGAGATTAATTACTCAATGGTTTTTTTAGAGTGTAGGAGTGAAGGTGGTGTGGATGATGTGAAATAGACCAGTTTGTTGTGGGTATTGCAATCTGTTGCTAAAGAGTGGTTGCTAACTTACTGTTCCATGACCAAAGGTGTCTTTACTGTATTCTGTATTCTTACACGAAGTACTTAAAGGCAGGGTAGATTTTCCTAAAAAGAAGAACAGGATGGAAAGCTAGGGAGTAACATACTACTAAGCAGTAGGCAAATGTACCCAGACCTCAGACTTTGAACATCAGCAGCTGTTTTTTGGTCCCTACACGGTTAGTGCTTCTGTCATTTTTCTTTGTGAAAGCACTCTGTTCCTCCCTGGATCATCATCTCTCAATATTCTTAAAATACTTTCTGAATTCCCTATTTATATCCATTGTTTTTTAATTGGCTGAAGCTTAAAGCAGTTTAAATTTTAGGTGACTTTGAATGCACCTTGATGCAATCTGAACCCAACTTCTTGTCAGGAAGGCTGGCATAGAAAGACAAACACTCCCTGAGGTGGAGTCAGATCTGATACTTTACAGTGCTTTCCCTGGAAGAAAATGTTGCCCAAAGCTACTAAGGTTTTGATGGAATTTGGTATGATTTACTATGTTTAAAACTCAATTCAGGTATATAGAATTCCTAATATGCCTGCTGAGAAATCAGGTAAGCCTACCTTAATGCTGGTGTATACAAACAGCACTTTTTTGTTCTGCTTGCCTTAAGGTTGTTGAGCCCTTTTCCTTCATGTGTCTGTTTCATTTAGGCTGGGCTGCTTGTGTTTCTCCCAAGTAATCAGTGTTGAATACATCCATCAGTATAACGTCTCAGTTTAAAAATATTGCTAGAACACAGCACAGAAAATTAAATTACTGATATTACAACTATAACTTGGACTTAATGCAAACAAACTCTTACTTCATTAAACATTTCAGAATTAAAAGTATGATTTAAATTGTGTACACTTCCACAGTGACAGAAAAAACCTGCCATAGTTAAACTAGGCTGAAGATTATTAACCAAACTGAGCTGCAGTCCTCTTATAGGTATGACAGTGAATAAGCTCAGCACAATCTTATTTCAGGACACCATTTGGACCTAGGGTGTATATGCTCTTTCTCTTTTTTGCATGTAACTATGCACTGTGTCTGTGGTGCAAAGAGGAGGTGCAGGTACTAACTCACTTTGAGGAAAGAAAGGAGCATATTTACAACCTCTATCCATGTGTGTGTTTTCTGTTAATATACATGTTTCTTTTATCTGGGGGAAAAGAGCATAAATCCTGGGATATATCCTGGCAGTATATGAGGCAGTTGTTAGACGTTCAGTTTTCTGAAACCTAAGAAAAAACTCAAGCTCTTAGAATAGAATGGTGCTTTTTAGCACTTTTCTCATGGTGAACACCTAGAAATACCACTAGTAGGTAAAAAAAGATCAATTTTTTTCCTCTACAAGATAGTAACTAGCTTTAGACATTCTTTTGTAAAGAGAAGCAGTGAAAGTAATAAGAGCTAAAATAGCTTATCATAACTAACCAGAAATTGTCCATTAAAAATGGGGCATCAGGAGGCTGGGGAGCAGTAATACCCAAATGAGGAGACAGGTGCCCTTCTGCCACCCTTATCCATGGCAAGAGACTTGTCTCAGTGACTGGAGGCTCCAGTTGCTTGGCTCTTTGAGAGGCTGGTCAGGACTCTACCAGATACTATTGCACAAGGAGGCAATATTAAGGCAGGACCACAGAGAAACATTTCCTTACCCATATGGTGAATTTTACTTGAGCTGCTATTTTGTCCACTCTTTTCCTAGTTCAGTCAGTAGCTAAGGGAAACCCTTTTCCATACCTTCTGGAGGAATAAAGGGAGCAAGGAAAAACTCCAGTTGATAGAGAAAGTGTCAAACTAGAAGCAGAAAGTCAATAGTTACTTTTATAGAGAGGTTAAAGGGGCTACACACTATACATTGTGAAGGTGCGACAGGAGATCTCAAAACTGATATATTTAGGAGCAGTTTAGTTATCTGTAAAATTTGTTTAGAGTTGCCATCTGAACCATCTGTTGTCTTTCCTTGCCTTGTAGCCAGTTGGGGTAGATGATACTCTGTAATAGATGAAAGGTTTTTTAGAAGTATGGTTTATGTCTCTACATATACATTTATAGAGTACATCTTCTAACGAGGCCTAGATCCCATCGGTGCTATTTGGGGATGCCACTGTAGTAACAATGATATATTATATGCTGTTAATGCTGTGTTTGCAAAGCATTTCCAATTAAAGTCGTTATGCAAATGAAAGTTGCCTCCTTTCTCCATCTGGTTGTTTGCATACAGGCTATGGCATGCTTTTCAGTGAAATAGTTTTTGGTGTTATATTTCTAAAAGTTCATCTTTAATGTTGGCAGGGATAGGGGAGGACTTCCCTCCTACGGAGTCATAATGTCCCACGACAGGAATTGTCACCAGTGCATAGACTTGTTGGATGTACAGCTCTGTGCTCGAGCATTTGAGCTGATGGGGAATTGACCACAGCAGGTATTATGTTCTACCTCTCTTGCTGGTTAGGGCATGGAGACTACTGCACAATGTCAGGAATAACAGCTGCTTTCCAAGGGGTCAAGTAGTATTAGGAACCTAGAATAAGTTCCAGACACAATGTTGCAGTGTTCTACAGAGTAACGGACAGGAAAACATGCAAGATGTGCCTGGATCTGGTTTCTGAGCTGTGCTCTGATCCGTAGGTTTGGTTCCTCCATGTTTCGGAGACCAGAAACAGCTTTTTCCCCTGCATCTTAGTGAGAATGTCACCATGCAGGCTTGCTATCAGGCACTTGTCACAGGGACTACAGGTTGGCCAAAAGAGGTGAAAATCAGCTGTGATTTTTGAGAATGAAAGGTAAATTCCATTCTGTGCAGGCATTAACATCAGTTGAAAAAGCAAAATCTCCATTAGGATTCCAGAGAATTAAGATTAACTGAGATTTAATGCACCGTCTACAGATGTCTGTAGTCCACTGCAGTTTTTGTCAGGATTTGTCTCACATATAGTCATGGCCTATCTATTTGAGAGCCTGTTCTGAGTATATATCTAATAGTTTGTGTGTCTAATCGTTACTTCACAACTTAGTATGCACTTCAGAGAAATTACGCCTTCTAGTTTAACTTCTACAAATTATGAGGAGTTTAACATCTGTGAAGGAATGTGTTCAGTCTGTATATATGGCTCACAGTTGTCCTTTAAGAGAAAGAACATGGCTATGGATCAAACAATGCTGAATCATAGTTTAGGTGGTCCCCTCTGAACAAAATAGGAAACAAAACATACCTGCCAGCATTAATAATTATTTACTGTAGTGTTTAGTCTTGTAGAAGATAACCCAATAGATTTTGTTGTCCAACCTAAATGACTCTTGTGTGTTTGATGCAAGACGAGTCCCAGCAGCTGTGATGAGCCCTTCAAACAAAATTACAATAAATTTTTCCTGCTCTTTCAGCTAGAGATGTATTACCTTCCTCTAGGATCACAACATGTTGTTTTCCTTAGAAATGGGCTTTTAATTCAATGCAAGCTTAATCTGATTGTGGGGCCAAATCACAGCAAGTTTCAAAATCTAGTGTATGCTCTGGACTCAGTATCAAAATGCATTTCTTTCCTCACAGAGGGCTTGGGCTTTTTCCCCCCTCTTCTTGTGGACTGTGATAGATAATGGTCACCTGTTAAACATCTTGTATTGATAAGAACTACACAAAATGAATTTAGTGTATAAATCCTGATGGCATGTGGAAGGAAATGGATCAAGGCAAGCAATCCAAGTTTTGCATATTAAAAGAGTAAACAGTTGCACAAATACCACAGGGTGTGATAATTCTGCTCCTCTTAATACAAAGTACTGCAAGAAGCTGTATATATTTATGTATGTGTATACATATATGCATATATTAGCATATAGTTGAATGTATTTTAATACAGTTATGTATTTATATACACATATGTAATTATATGTAGGATAGATGTTTTTTCCTAGAGAAACTGGTGCTGTGAATTTAGTATTTACATTTGGCAAAGAATTCAAGAAATGGGTACTGCTATCCTTTCATTGATGTTTGCTTTACCATTTCTAATTGTTTATTCTGAAATACTAATTGTTTTTAGGGATTAAAGGAATGAGGAGACAAATTTTCTTTAAAGTAAACTTTTAGCAACTAAGTGTAGTGCTGCTGAAAGGAGCCTGAGGGTCCTGGTCGGTGGCAAGTTGAACATGAGCCAGCAGTGCCCTGGCAGCCAGGAGAGCCAGCCCTGTCCTGGGGGGCATCAGGCACAGCATCACCAGCCAGACAAGGGAGGGGATTGTCCTGCTCTGCTCTGCTCTGGGGCAGCCTCACCTCGAGTGCTGGGGGCAGTTTTGGGTGCTGCAGTGTAAGAATGACAATGAGGTCTTAGAGGTGTCCAAAGGAGGGTTATGAGAATGGAGGAGGCCCTTGAGGGGAAGCCGTGTGAGGAGCAGCTGAGGTGACTTGGTCTGTTCATTCTGGAGGAGACTGAGGATAATCCTCATTGCAGTTACAACTTCCTTGTGAGGGGAAGAGGAAGGGCAGACTGATTTTTTCACTCTCATGACCAGTGACAGGACTTGAGGAAATGGCCTGAAGCTGAATCAGGGCAGGTTAAGGATAGATATCAGGAGAGAGTTCTTCACCCAGAGGGTGGTTGAGCACTGGAATAGGATTCCTGGGGAAGTGGTTACACCTCCAGCCTGACAGAGTTCAAGCATTTGAACAATGCACTCAAACAAATGGCAGAACTCTTGGGGTGTCCTGCATAGCAGCAGGAGTTGACCTCAATGATCTTTGCAGGCCTTTTCCAACTCAGCATATTCTGTGATTCTGTAAATGTACAGGACTGCAAATCCTTGATAATCTTTTTGTCTCTAAAGAGAAAACTGGGGAAAACATACAAGGCAGATAGTAAAAAGTAGTTGTTTCTGTAAGTAGCTGATAGCCCCAGACCTGTTTGTCAGATGGTGGCATTTCATAATTTACATCCGGTTCTTTCATCATCCATAAATTATGAAGTTGGTCACAGAGTTTTGACATAAGAATTTGTACACTGTTTAGAAGACTATATTGGATTCTTTCTTATTGCAACAATCTTATCTCTGTGGTACAGAGGCTGGACAGGAAAAAGTCAAAATCATATTGAGGAATACTATTGTAATATTTCATCATAGTTTGCACGTTCAAAGCACTTTGGTAACTTCTGTTATTGTACAAATGACTAACATTTAAAGCTGCTCAGTATTTTATAAGGGAATTAGTAGTTAAATGGTAAATATCATAAAAAGAATTACTGATTTACCATTTAAAAAGTAATTTTAAGGATGAACACTACTAGATATAAATTTTAAATTTCTGTATTGTGTACTTCTCTATCTCTGCAGCCCATATTTTAGCCTCAGGAGCTGAAAACCTGTAGCTCTGTCATGTGAAACCCCTGAAAAACCTTCCAGTTGCATGAAAAAAAAAAAAGATAAATAGTAATCAGTTTACATTGTTTATTTGAGTTAATATTTAATGTTCATTACGAGTTTCTAAAGTAAACTGCTTGCAATAGTTCATTATGAAAAGATAATTGGTTTATAATTTTATTGTGTCCTGTATGTTCATACTGGCACTAATCAAAGAAAAATTATAATAGGGATTTTGCTCTAATTTGAAACAAAATTTTCATGTTGGTATTTTTTCCCCTCGAACATCATAAATACAGTTTGTTTTATGAACACTTCAGAACTTAAATATTCCTAATAAAAGACTTAAGCATCTTATGCATCTCGTTTTTCTTCCTATTTACATGAGAATAGTCAAGTATTAATCACTGCTGAATTTTTTTTTAAGAGGTCAGAGAATCCTTCAGAGAGGAGTACTTTTTATGGCACAAAGATTTTTAAAGTACTTAATGTTTTCATTTGCCCCTCTAATCCCTTTGGACAGGCCATTTAGTGTTAAAAGTAGTTGCAATTACACAGAGTTTCTGAGTAGCTTTATGGTTTAAGTTGGTTGGATTGTTAAAATATTTTTTAGTGTGAAGAAACAGTTTGTGTTGCTTAACCTGTAGCTTACCTGTAAAACAGAAAATCAAATTCAGTCTTTACCTGTTCAGTCATCATATAAAGACACAATAAACATGCTTTTTAAGGTATAATATTTGAGATGGGAAGTATTTGGTGTTCCTTTCTCATGTGAATAGTCTTTTCTTACATAACTAGTCATTATCAGTTCAAAAAGATTTGCTTCTGCTAAGACTAATAACAGTTTTGGAGTTGGTGCACATATTTCTCTAAAATTAAGGGAAAATTAAACACATTTGATGAGTTTTATTTCTGTATCAGTGCTGGCTAAGAAACATACATATGATTGCATTGTGATATGGTTACACAGACGATCTACAGTAAGAAAATCTTCTATCATTTCTCACCAAAAAAAAAGTTATTTTGTATCTGTCTTGTTGAGCAGAAAAAATGGCATTATTCCCACCATGTTTACATCTGAAGGATGAAGAGCTGAATTTGTTACTTGCATGTTGCTGTAGAAATTATGCACCATCATAGAAAGAAATAAATGTTTTCTATCTCATGAAGTAAACATTATTAAATTCTTGAATCATTAAAGTGGAAACAATTTAGTAGTGTTTTGAAAAATCTGCAATGTATGAGCACTGTTTGTAAATACAATGTAAATTCTAACTAACTAGGAAAACATCATAAAAGCCAAATAGAAGATGGCTGTGCCACTGCTGGTGGTTTTTTTATGGCTGTGGTTTTGTTGGGCAGGGTTGTTTTTTGTTTTTAATTATCAGGTTAGCTCTTTCCTGAAAAGAGCTAGTTAGAATTGTAGAAATTCTCACCCTGGAATCTCTTGGGAAGTTCTGATCCAGTGGTCTTCTCAGTGCAAAGTCCAGGTTGCTGAAGGCTTTGTCTAGGTGTGCCTTGAAAACCTCCAAGCCCTAGTGAGGGCTATGCTCCCTCACTAGGCAATGTTTAATAGTGCTTAATTCTGATTTTGAACATTTCCTTTCTTCAAGCCAAATCAGAGCCTCCCTCATTTTAATTTTTGACCATGGTCTTTTATGCTTCACTGATCTCAGTGAAGAGCTTGGGCCAGCCTTTGGTATAACCTCTTCTTTCATAAAGGAAGGTTGCTGTTCAGTCCTGCTCCCCAGACAGTTATTTCCCACCCTGTACCATTGTAGGTGTTTTCTCCTAGAAGCAGAACTTTTGTCCATTTTCTATGCCATGAGGTTCCTTCTGGTCTGTTCGTCCACTCTGACCTCAAGTTTGTCCAAACAGCTCTCAAAGTTGCCGCCAGATAAAAGACACTAGTTGGAACAGAGGAATTTTGGATTAAGTGCAAAGATTTATGTTTCTGATCCATGTGCCTAGAAGTGGCTTTCAAGACAATTTACTCCATGATTTTTCCAGGTGCCAAAGAAAGACTTACTATCCTATCACCTTGCCATTTTTAAGTACCAGTGTAGTATTTGTATTGGTGTTTGTCTGTTATTGGGGACCTTACCCAATCTCCATGCCATGCCAAATGGCAAACTTTCAGTGTCACCAGCAGGCTGTCGGCACCATGACGTGCATCAGATTTGTCAAGTTTTGCACTATTTGCAAACGATTTGCTGCCAGTATCTCTCCTCCTTGAACTCTCCAGACATAAAACCCTGGGAAACCCTGTTGGGGAAGACTGACACAGAAGGTATCAGGTATCTTGATCTTGTCCATGCCTGTGATTACTGACTTAGCAATGAACTTGTGGTTTCATTGTTCATCTTCTGTTGTTAATGTAGCAATAGAAGCTGTTTTCATTGCCTTTGACATTGCTTGCGCATCTCAACTCAAGCTCATGTTTCGCTTTCCTAGCAGCACCCATGCATGTTCACGCAGCATTTCTGCTTTCCTCCTTCCACATTCTGTCCTCACTTCCATCCCATGTACCTGTCCTTGCTACTCTGGAGCTCAGTGGTCAGTTCCTCAAACTTTTTATTTGGTACACTAACATAAATAATCTTGTCTTGTAGTCTGTTCAGTATTAAAACTTGAGGATTTTTTTCTGATTGATGTAACCTTTGTCCTGTGACAAAAGCTGAGAATAAAAAGCTAAAAATAAATCAGTTCATTTTCTTCATTTGAATTAGTTTTGCAAATAAATCAGTATTTGGAACATATATCTGGAATTTTCTGAGAAGCTTCAGCTAGGTTTTAAGTGATAAATGAAACTCATCCATGCTTTGTAAAATTACTAATGTAAAAGTAACATTAATTTACTGTAAAATTGAAGACTTTCAATGTACTCTTTAATCCTGAGAAAAATTGGGAAAATATGGCCTATCTGGAAGAAATTAGATAGAGGAGACATAGCCTTTGTGTGTCTGTGTAACAGTTGATACTGTCTGTCATGAATTCAGAGCAGCTGAAGTAGAAGCTGGATCTCATAAGGAAAAATAAGCTAAACACTGGAAGATAAGACAGCGATGTATAGATAGACAGCAAAGCATATGGTGCCAGGAGCTTGATGCTGGGAACAGTCCCACTCTCTATCTTCGCTATTAATTTGGAAAGAATGCAAACATATGTTTACTTTTCTTTTGTATTTTTTTTGTGCATAAATGGAACCTTATGAATTGAAGAATCTTGTACTTTACCAGTCAGGACAGAGGACAATGTGATTTGGCATAATTATTTTTTTATTGGAAAAAAAAAAAGGCAGAATAGTATTTGACTTGGAAATGTCAAACTAATGTAATTAAGGGGAAATGAGGCCAATTTATTTATTTAAAGACAGAGACACTCATGTAGGAAATAATGGTACCTCAAGAGACCCTTGGCATTCCTTCTCCCTAATGGCAGGACAGAGTGCAGAGAGCTGTGTTCCAAAGGCATCCACTCATGGATGAGGGGAGAAGGAGCTGCCCTTTCCTGCAAAGATGTATTGCTGTTTGTCAAAGAGAGGAAAAACAGGTCAAATTGAGATTTAAGGAAAACTCCTAGAATCTGTGACAGTGTTGAGCAAGTGTAGTCTTCTTGCTTTTAGTGATTTCTAATCAGTAAACTGAGTAATCAGTTCTGTACTTAAACAAATTACAGGTTGAGGGCTGAGTTAAAACTTCACAGGGAAAAAATGAAAACTGGCATTTGGCTTAATCTGTCACTAGTTCTGGAAAGCTGGGAGTGTGGTTAACATATTATGGATCTCAAGCAGAAGAGAGGCTACAGGCAGCCATTGAATTTGGCCATTTTGCAGTGTGAAAATGCTATCGGAATACATTTAAAAATGTGAACAGTTACCAGGAAAACAGATCCATCATACAGCAGTTCATCGCTGCAAGCACAGGAGTGGCATAAATGGAGTTGTTTTACAGCAGCTCAGAATGCCAAGTGTGTTTTTTGCACTGATACTCTTCCAGGCATCAAGTATTTGCTTGCCAATGCTGTGGTGAATGAATCTGAGAGATAGAAAAGAGGCCAGCATTTCTCTTATGTCTGCTGTCTGGGAAGGGCTGTACTTCAGCAACAGGTATCTTTGTGCCTAACAGTATGACTTTCTTCCTTATCTCTTTCATTCTGTGTGAAACAGTGGTTTGGGTTTTATCCTTAAAAAATAATAATAAAAAAAGTATAATAATTTCAGAGCTGAAACATGAGATTTACTTTCTTCAACTGTGTTTTCATGCATTTTCTTTTTAATTTCTGTTCAAACAGTCTCAAAAAAGTCGAGAATATTTAAATAATATCCTCTGCTGCATATGGGATTATGCTTGACATTTTCTTGCTATTTGCTAGTATATCTTGCTGTTTGTAGTCTCTACGGCATCTTAAAAATTTGCTTCTATAATATATATTGAAAAAGTACTTCTTAGCATTTAGCAAGTAATGTTAGCTTCGTATTTTATAAACATGAATTCACTGAATGTTTAATTAATGATAATTAATTCAGAATTTTTTTTTCAGAAATAATTACGAATTCAGAAAATGAAGATATAATGCCATTGTTGCTATCAAATAGTTTTTATTATTTTTAGTGAATCCTGCAAGAAAACTTCACAGTCATTACATACAGTGTTCCTGTTACAGTTTCTTCTGAAGATATTTTTTTCAAGAAACAGTGACTGCATAGTAAGCTGGACTGATGTTTGCATAATATATGTAACATAATATCTGTGTGAGTCATTTCATTTAGGGATTGCTCTAGAATAACCGTCCACTTAAGAAATTAATTTACAGTAGGTGCAGTTACATGTTCAGGAGTGTATGTCTAGGAAAACACATTCAGATTACAGATTTAACAATGAATTTGAATTTCTGATGTGATTTTATTTTCACTACATATCA
>VZTN01019183.1:7052-21577 GCA_013400515.1 Erpornis zantholeuca | reverse complement strand
GTTGACAGAACAAATAAATGGGGGGAGGACTGCACCATCTCCAAGGCAGCTTTTTACTGTGTTAATGGTATATAAACTTATGTTTATATACCATTAACACTTTTCAGTGCTACTTTCAGTTCTAAGTCTTTTTAGTGTAAAAATCTTTTTCTCTCCCCACCCTTGTCTCTAAATGCTTTAGTAGTGAAGTTCAATTGATGATTTACCGTTGCCATAGCTATAAAACCATAACAGAAGCACAACTAACAATTTCATCTGGAATGAACTCAGGTTTTGTGTGTGCATGAAGTTAAGACATATTAATATGGTTACTTAGACTTACTAGCATTTGATTTATTTTAGCTTGCTTCACTGTAATTTATTTTTGTAAGGCAAATTTAGCTGTGCTCATTAATACCTTAGGTAATCAGTGTTTTACCCATCACTTCCATATTAACTAGTTGATATCTCTCTGGCCAAGTGAAACTCTAATGATCCAGCAACCTATGCCCCTTAAACTGCTTTGGAAAGAAGCTTTTAGGCCAAATAGTAACAAACAATTGCAATTTTCACAGAGATGCTGTATAAATATTTTGTGATGCAAGTAAGATAACTGTACATAAATAATAAATAAAATAAGTTGACAATCAAGTCAAGTCTGATCAAGTCTGTGTTGCATGGGCTATTTGTACAAAAGTCCCTATATTACTGCTACCTGAATTGTTGTATAAGGATTTTTAAGAGGGTCTGTTTCTTTGGTCATGCCAAAAGACTTTGTGTAATTAAAAACGATTCCTTCATTCAAAAGATAAAATGCAGTTTTAAGATTCTGACAGACTCACAAGTATATTTGTAATGAGTGAGAACTACTTTGGTTTTTAAAAATACTTCTGTAAAATCACCTGACTGAAGTTAAGAGCACAGTGCAGCAACTGGGAATTAAAGGATTTTAATGTGTTTTCAGAAAGAAAAAAGGGATGTATTAAGCATGGTATATTTTCTGATACTGTGTCATTACATTTTTTCACTTGCTTTTGATAACTGTATGCTTAGTCATATATTCCTATACGGAAAATACTCTTAACAGTGCTGAATAGATAGTGATTTTTTGGATAGAGTAAAGATTGATATTGTAAGAAGTCAACTGGGAGTCTGTTAATATTTGCAAAGATTTTTCCTTGCCTGCTGAGTTCCTGTTTCATGGTTCA
Source organism: Erpornis zantholeuca (assembly GCA_013400515.1). Taxonomy (NCBI): domain Eukaryota; kingdom Metazoa; phylum Chordata; class Aves; order Passeriformes; family Timaliidae; genus Erpornis; species Erpornis zantholeuca. Next base: position 20,390 of record VZTN01019183.1, on the reverse strand, counting down.
GTAGGTCACAGTGACTGTCTGCACAAATGCACTTAAGAATGGAAGAGGACCCTAAAATGTTTGGGGGCTTTGGTATTATTTATTTGTTTGCTAATTAATTTATATTAATTGTTTAATTTTGGCCAACTTTTTTTTTGGAGCCTGACTTCTGTGGGTCAATGCTTGCTTAGGTATTTTATTTGAATTAAGAAGTCACCTGCTTAATTGAAGAAGTGCTTTAACTGATAGTAGCACTTAGTGACAGGGTAAAAATACTTCATGTTAACTTCATCCAAAATACTGTCTTCCTAAAGAACAGTATCCAGAGTATTTGAGAGAGCAATTCCACTGAAAATATGCAAAGGTCAAAAAAGTTAGCTTAAATAAACAATAGTTTTTTAAAAAGAACAGGCACTCCCCTATCCAATAAAATATTTGTATTGTTTTCTTTGCCAGCTGAATTTCATGATCATGTAATTTTGTATTAGGCAAAGGTAGGGATATAATTTAGACAAAGGTTTCACACAACTCTAAGCAGTTGACTTCACAGAACTACAACAACCCTTTCTGAATTAAGGCCAGCAAAAACAGACATTGGAAATTCTTTTTATGAACATGACTGATAGGTAGTTATGCAGTGTCATTACTTTTTCTTCAGAGCTTCTGTTATAAAGTATTGCTTTATTGGGGCTTAATAGTGTACTTATTTGCAGTACCAGTTAGCTGCTCCTTTATTTCCTGGAAGAAATTGTATTTCTCAGCTTTCCTCTGTTCATGGTAGTTGTTTCCCTTGGGATGCAGGCTACAGCTTCTTGGTATTAACGCTGTGCATTCGATTGTGTTGTCTTGTTTTCCTCATTTTTTCCAAGTGCATATATCTTCAGCTACTCTACATTATATTTGGCAACATAATGACTGTATTCTCTACAAGATATGGAGACTCCCATAACAGTTCACTGTCCTGGTGTCATGTCATAACATTTTGTTTTTAAGAGGGACTTTCCATTTTCCTGGGGTGACCTCTATGACGTGGATATTAATTTATGTTTTTACAGGATTCTAAGGGGGTGACTTTTTCTTTGAGTTTCACAGAAACCAAAGAAAATATGGGAGGCTGAGATTGTAACACTCTTATTTTTTTTAAATTTTGTTCTGGAATGAATCATTACTCTTTGAATAATAAGAATAAAAATGATTATTTTTGTTTGTTTGTTAAAGCAATGTTGTAGTAGTAGTTGTAGTGATTTAGAAAAGGCTGTGTTCTAAGGATGCTAGTGAATTAGATGATGGTTTGTAAAGCTCAGCTTTTGTATTTCCTCTCACTGAAGTGTTGTGGAGTTTTTAACATACGTATTGTCAATATCCGTATCAGACCATTCTACAGAAATTACTGGGATTTTTCATTTCCGTGATATTTTTTTTTGCATCATAAAGATACATATTTTTAACTAGGTCACGCTCTTCACCCTTCCACAGATGAAAGACATGGTTTACAAGAGATTCTGCAGGTTATTACACGAGGGAGACTTGCTTCTTAAGTTTTTGGACATATGCTTGAATTTCCCCTGGTACAAAGCAAATGAAAGCTTTAAGCTGAAAGCTTTTAAATGTGGATGAAGTCATGCCTCTTCCTTTGAGGCACTCTTCCCAGTTAGCAATAAGACACGGTTTGGCCTTTAATAAGAGAAGAAACATGCTTCATCATTTCTGGTAAATCTTACGAGTTGTTGTAATTTTTTGACACCAGCGCAGTTAAATATTTATTTTTGTAAGAAAGCCAGTCTGTGCCTTCCACAGTTCATTGAAACAAAATTTGGGTTTGTTAAAGTATTTCTGGTCTTGGGGTGGCTACGCATGTTTAAAATTTTTTCTTTTCCTTTGCCTACAGTTCTATTTATTGATGTGCACTTTTTATGAGGACATATGTTACAGCTTTTTTTATGGCTCTCTATTATCTTTATTAATGCTTCTTTTTCCCCTGTCATAAAGAAAGTCAAAAGCCTTTGAAATTACAGCAGCAACAACATACCATAGCTGTTGTGTAATCTGCTGGCTTTATCTGAATCAGTCAGCACTTCCCAACAGAATGTGAATACTTATTTTAAAATTTGTTTTCCATTACATTAATTTACATCTGTAAATTTCAAGGAATTATTTTATGTTAGGATGCAAACCTCTGCAAAGGGCATCTCAACTGCAAGAGACTGTGTAAGGCAAATTTCCCAATAAGGAAATTTATTTTATAAAATGAGAACTTTTAACAAGGGGGGGGGTGAGTTTTTATTACAACATAGACTATCACAAAGTAATTACAGTTTTATCTGATGCTTAAAATGCTGACTTGCTTTACAAGGCTTAATAAAAGTCATAGAAGATGAATGGTATTGCCAGTTCTGGGTTAACAGGCAAAATTTCACATGGATAACCTGATGTATTTAGCTGTGCTGCTGAGTAAACATATGCAGATAGTATATGCTTTTAAAAATTAATTATTCTGGAGCACTAATGATTGTGACCATGATTTCACAACTACTTAGCTGCTGAAAGTTCTTACTGGTGATATAGGGATATTTGCACTCAAATGTTATGAAATCCTGGGTAAATTTGGTGACAGTAAATGGTGTAAGAAACTTCTAGCAAATTTATACTGGTTAATTTAAGATTTAAGACCAAAGTAACTTCCTTATTTTAGTAATGTAAAATTAAATGTAATGTAAATTTACTTTAGCACTAAAATTTAGTTTTGTTTTATTATGAAACCTCAGTTTAAAAACAAATTTTCAATCTTGAATGACATTCTTTCTGTATCTAGATGTTCTTGGAAGTCACCTATCAAAACATCAGTCTTATATAAAAAGTATTAATGCCTTCTGTGCCAGTAAGGATTTGAATGTCAATGTAATAATTATTAATTCTGATGTTCATTTCTAATCTTCTAATGGCAGCCATCTGCAGAGTCTGAGATTATGATAGGGAAGTGTAAGTAGGATTTTTTGGAGGGAGTGAAGAAGATGCTGTCCTATTAAATTGTTGGCAGGTTTTTGGTTTGTTTTTTTTTTTTTACTTGTCTGCTTATCCTTTTAAATTTTAAATGAACACTAACCTGAGAAGACCACAATATTAATGAGCTTTACTTGAAGTTAGCCTTAAAAACTCTGGGTCCCAGCATTCAGTTTGTTAGAAAATATGGCACAATGAATTGTGAGCTGGACTCTGATGTGTCATCTCTTTTGAGATGCACTCTGCTTTCTTCTTCCCTCTTTCTAGATTCAACAGCTATTTCAGGTATTCTTTAAAGTCAGTATCTATTACTGTTGGCATTTCAATGCTGTATGATTGTGAATGCAGCATGACTTAATCCTCTTCTGTTCTGAATCTAGAGACCTCAATAAGGTACCCAGCTCATGGGAATAGCACTTGGGTTTTGTTACTTAGTAATTCAGGATTTTTTTAATGTTACCATAGTGTATATTCACCACCTTCCCTTTCCTCCCCTATCTCTTTCAATGTCTCCCACTACACTGCTTGTAAAATCAGAAATGAAGCCAGTAATTTCAGGTGCAATACCAGAATTTGGAACTCTTCAAATTTACATCAGCCAGCAAATTATAGTTTTGCAGATGAAAAGCTTTCTGAAGGAAATGGAAAGATGAACTACAAGAGATGTGGTATAGGGGTCAAAGCACCAAGACTGAGGCAGAACTTATCAGTTACTAATCCAGGTCCTGCTTCTGTCTTGTCTTCATCTTTAACAAGTCAAATTTTGTGCCTGAACCTCAGATTTATTGAAATGGAAAAGCAGTGTTCATTTACTGTAACAGATTTTGAGAATTATTATTAATCCAAATAGGTTTTAAGTGCAGTAATTACAGCAAATAAACCAAGACAGCTACTGCTTTTTATAATTTGTGATTTTTAAACAACAGTGCCATTGAAATGATTGAAATTGATATTTGATATTACATGCTAACAAGTTAAGTTGATGGGAGAAATCATTTGTCTTTATGAACCTGAATTTTGTTTTAAGTATATACTTTAAGCATTATTTCTGAGAGAACATTATTGCTTGACCACAGTTACTGAGCTTTTTTTAAAATCACCAGTATTATAGAACACTCAATACAGGTGAGGTGAACAGGACAGGGCTTAATCCACCCAGTGGACAGGTGGATGGGTATGCATTTTCTGTTCAGAGTGTCAGTACTAGGAATCAATACCATTGCAGCCTCCTGCTAGGATTTACCAACTAAAGAACTCTTACAGGAGTTAACTTAGCTCCTGAAAACTGGCTTTTGGAGCCTTGTCTGTCTTCACCCCCACTCCCCATGGAAAGATTAGGCACAAACTAGGGAGTGCAGCTTGCCCAAGTTGTGGATAGTTCTGCTTAGGCTGCTACTAGCACTGATGATCCCAGCCATGTGTGTTTGGTTTGTGTAAGGCAAATACTACTTTGCTATCACTGCCATGCTGTGTTTACTATCGATGGAAGAGTAATATTGGGAAGTCTGAGTTTTTGCCTTGGCTATTTACTCTGCATCCTTCAGTTGACTGAGGAGTTTGCAGAAGTTCTGATTCTCTGCATAAGTTGGTTGCTTCAGCACAGTGTAAGTTTGTAACCCTTAAGTCATATCTTTACATTTTATTTTAATGATACTGTTTTATATTAAGAGAACAGTCTGAGTTTTCTTTAAGCAATTTCTATAGATAAATCCTGTGATTTTTAAAATTTATTCTGTATGTAACACCATAGTGTGTAGGTTCAAGGCAGACCTCTTTTATGGAATGCTTTGAGGGGGTGCAGGTGGGAAAATAGGTGCTGTTCTGATATCTAATTCACCTGAGGCAGTGCTGGTTTTGCTGTCTTGACCAGAATTGGGCATAATTGTGCAAGGATCCAATTTATAGAAACTTTTTTTTAACTTCAATTAGTTAATATTTTTGGTATGACAGAAAATGGCACTCAGCCAACAATAACACATCATGTTACTCAGAGGAGACTGGTTAGTCTTAAATGTCATTTTCCCATAACATTTACAGGAACTGGATGTTCTCTAAAACAATTTTAACGCACATTTTATATAAAAGTAAATGTCTGGAGCTGCATTTTCATCCATGGGCAGAGTAGGCACAGTGCCTATCTCTTACACTAACCATGGCCTTATATTATCAGTCATCAGCAGTGGTAAAATTTAGAACTTTCCAAACTGCCATGCACTCTTTTTCTTTTGAACTGAAGGCATCCTTCCCATGCTGCCAGCCCTGGATAAGCTGCTCTGTAGCCACTTGCTTCTAGACAGGTGGAACTTGCCTGCAAACTTTATTATGCACTCTTCACGCTCAGTGCCCAAGACAAGAATTTATGTGCTGAAATTGTGATTTAAACAACATAGATTAAACATGGTAAGTTAAATAAAAATACTTTAGTGCTGAATGGGATTGTCAGGCAAGACTGAGAGTTTGCCATCATTTGGAGGAATGAGGCTGGTTATAAACAATTAGACAAACATTCCTCAGAAATTATATAGGTGATGTCACTGCTTTGCAGGAGGATTCAAATTCCATGACTTTTTGTTTTGTTCATACCCATAAAAATCTTTATTATATACATATAACCTAAGACAAAAGTAAGCCCTTTTTCTGGTGTGCTTATTTCCTGAAGTAGCTCTGTGTATGTGTTTAATAAATGCTGAGTGTTTGAAATTGGACTTGGGTGGCACCCCATTCCTTCTTTTTGTCAGAAAACATAAATCTTAATTGTTACTGCAAATTTAGCTTGAGGTATTTAAATTCTCCTTGATGCTAGGTTGCATGAAGCAGTGCAGTTGAGGCTTTTTGCAGGCTTGCTAAAAAGTTGAAACTTTTTCTGGTAGCCAAGACTGTAAGTAGAAATGTTAACAGCCATAGTGTTATCAAACAGAAGTTTCATTTTGAAGCTAAAAATGCATCTTTTCCCCATAGACCTGATAATGTGAGGGTGTCCATCTTCTCTAAGAATTGGCCAGCACTTCATGTTGGAGATACAGGTGAGAGAGATGGTAGCAATGCATTGTGGCAGGGTTAACTGGCTAAACTTGGCTTTGAAGCTACAAGTGATGAAGACTCCTGCTAGTTTCCTGGTTTGCACTGTGACCTTCAGAAATTGTATGGAAACTATTTCTGATGCATCACAAATTGTTTCTGGGTACAGTTCTAGGTGTGGAACTTCTATATCTCTGGTGACTTAGCCACCTGGGAGATAATTCATTTTCTTGCTATCTTTTCTAAACCTGCTAAATGTTTGGAAGTTGTATTTTCTCTTCTCCCTGTAGGCCTCTGGCCACAGAGACCTGGGAGCACTTGGTGAATTATCTAAAGGTGCAAAGGCAATGCATGTTTTGTCTAAAGCTTGTTAACCTTGAGCAAAGGGGCTCTTGTTCAGCATTTGAGTTCACATGGTTTCTCCAAACTGATCCTCTTCAAAGATCAGTTTAACACATTGTTTAAGACTACAGGACAGGAAGCTACATTGGAGATCTAAAGATGATAGTTTAAGAATTTTTTTAATGGTTAAGTCCTAACCAAGGTTTACTTCACAGATTTAATTCACATAGTTCAATAGCAAATGATAGTTTCAGTAGCTTCTTCACCTGTGATAAATTGTTTAACTGAAAAACATCTTTTACTCTCAGATCTGTTTATGTTGTGTTGAAGTAAGATTTTTCCATTTTTGTGCAGCCTTGGTTGTTCACTGTGTTAAAGATCAAATACCCTGCTTAAGAGTAAAAGAAATTGAATCCTTTTGCTATATGTCCACCCACAGTGCCAATAACAGTGTTTGGGGTGATTGAGGTGTTTTGGGTTTTTTAGTTACTTGCATTTGTGTTCAGCAGCTGGAGTAACTGGCTTGTTTTGTAAAATTAATATTTCTCTATTTCCTAGGGAAAAAAACCCGCTAAATTGTTGGGATGAAAAAAGTGGATTTAACTAGTTCTAGCATTTCTGTGATCAATAATTTTTTTAACTCTTTTAAAATTGGTCTGAGCAGTCTTCATAAAGCCAAGAGAGATACTTACTTTTTCCATCTTTAGTTGTTTTCCAGTGTTCTTTGCCTTTCAAAAACTGTCATAGGAAAAGGCTTTTTTAGGAAAGAGGAGGGTCACTTGCATGTATGCTTCCCTTGTCCCTTCATATGAAGACTTTGTGTTCCTTGTTCTTTAAGGAACTGTGAATTCAGTCGAACATTCTGTGCCTTGTTAGTGTACCCCAAATTGATTTATAACTCAGTATCATTATGTGACATTTGGCCACATGCCCTGCTTGATCTCTTTTCTTGCCTCTTGGCTGATGGTCTGTGGTATTCAGGTTATAGTTTCTTGTTTCAGATGTCACTGAAAATAAAGAAGCTGGAGCATGCTTTCATGTACAGTATGTTTCTGATGTAATACATTTTAGCGTTTATCATTAATTTATAATGTGGTTTCAAATGCTGAAAATAAAAGAGTTATCTCTACATAGAACTTGCAAGTTGTTTAGTTAACTGCTTTAATCTAGATATATAAAAGGGTCATCTACAAGTTATAAAATGTTATCAATGTCAATTTCTCATCCCTGCCATGCAGTTAATCCTCACTGAAATAGGGAAGTTTTGCTATTTACAGCGATGACAGTAATCCTACAGAGCTCAAAGTGGTGGGTGGGAGCAAAGCAGGGACAAGCAGACCCTTTCCAAAGTGGCTGCTCCTTTGTATACCAGGTTACATTTTCCTCCCTCCTCCTTTGCATGGGTTAGCAAAGTATGTAAGCTTGACTATTCCTGTCAGCTGTTGTCTGCTCCTTCTGTCTGCTCTCAGAAGGGAGCCAGTGTGTGCATCTCCTAGCACAAGCCGAAGTGTTCTCCACCGGGTGGTGTCGTCCCTGCACCACCCTCGCAGGCAGCTATTTGTCATCTGGAACTGGCCTGTAGTGAAGCTCTGCTTGCTGACTTCGCTGCACAGGCTTTTATCCCCCTGCTCTGCTTACTCATATGCATACAAATAAACATGCCCATTTATATATAAGGTAAGTCTTTAGAAACACAGATTTTAGAGGTTTTAGGGCTGCCAAGGTTCATGGTGGCCTTTTCATGGAAGGCAATTCGGTATTTAGTTTGGGAACGATAATGGGCTGCTAGTTAAAAGACTTTTCTCTGTACATGAAAGAGTATATAGCAGTAGTTTGGAAGTTAAGAAAAATGTTTCAGCTTTAAGCATTAACACTTGAGCATTGCTTTTTTTTTTTTCACGTCTCCCTACATCCAAGTTAGTGTGTTCAATACTGGATTTCACATATTTACATTAGGATTGGCTGCCCCAAATGTGGAGATGTTACACCCTCGGGTTCAAGTGACAAACATAAATCACTTCCCTTTTTTTTTGTATGGAGCTGTAACATAATGGCTCTACTGAGATGTAGATTGTGCTTGACCAGGGGGTACCATTTTGAAGTAGAAAACAAAAACAAGTGTGGCATTTATTAGGCTTCTTCTGAGAAATCTCTTTGTGGCTAAGTAGAATAGAATAATGTTTGGGAATGTGATGGGTGGTGTTACTTTCAGGTAGGCCAAACTTACATGTGATAAAATTTCTTAATTTTCTTTATAATAACATTTAATGACTGAAAGCTGTATAAATTGTACCACAAAAAGGTTAAATCTATTGAAAGTTTACAGAAATCAGTCAACTTAAACTTAACTTATAGATAGACAAAACTATGTGATAAAATTCAATGTGTAATTAAAATGTGAATTTTACAAGTGCATTACTTTCCATTTTTAAGCAGCCAGTTTTAAGTGGTTTTTTTATAGCAGTAGCATCATGCTGCTTCATTTCAGTTTTAAAACTTTTTCCTCATTCTTACTCTGTCATCGCGATAGTTGCTATGCAAACACTAGATAAGCTTTGAGTCTCTAATAAAAAAAGACAAAGTCTTAAATTAGCTGTCTGCAGTGAATTTGAAAGAAAATGCCTTGAATATTAGGTTTAAGGCAGCTCTTAAGAACTCTATCCATACTTTAAGTGCAATTGTTGTGTTCCTTCCCAGGCCTTTAGAAATCTACAAAGGATAACGAAGTCTGATATATTGTTTCACATCCCTGACATGTATGCAAATGAGTGCTTTTCTTGCCAAGAGAGTGTTTTTTCCCATCCACGTTTTCAGTCACGTTCACTAGAGCTTTGTGTACCCTACTTGATGTAGGTCTGTAAAGGTTTGGGAAGTTTGGGCATGAGCAGTTAAGTGGTTGTGGGCTCTGGTTTTTCAGCTTCTTTGAACATGCAGCGTGAAGCAGAATGGCTCAAGTTCTGTTGCTTTGCTTCAGCAACCAGTCCCTGGTGGTCACCTGCCCAGCCTGAGGCTGAAGTCAAGCAGCTGTGTTACATCAACATCATGTGCATGATGAGCTGCTGCAGCAGCAGGGACGACTTTTGCAGAAAGTACTTGCATTTATCAGCTTGAACATCCAAGGTTATGGCTTTGAGTTGTGTGGAAATGTTACCTAGCAAGGTTGGGTTGAACTTTCACCCCCAATATTTCCATATTGCTATTAAAAAGGGGGTTGTACAGTGATGTTTCTGGGTGTTCAGCCAGCATTCACCATTTGCATGAGCAGTCACCTCTTCACAGTAACATCAGCTCTGGTGAAGAACAATTGCTTTGGGAGGTGTTTTTTGTACTGTTTTTAACTGGTGGCCACAGACTGCCTCAGAAAATCTTGAAATACATTCTGCTAGGAATTGTGAACACTCTGGAGAAGGGAGCTGTAACTGCCTGAGAGTGCATTGGTGTGTGTGCAGCTACTGAACTCCAGGAACCACATGGTGCCCTGGACATGCAATCAAAGTGATTTTTGTCTTGCTGCCAGAAAACACAGCAAACCTCAAAATCAGCATAATGTACTGAGAGGTGTTAAGAGTCAAACTGTCCATTACTTCACTTAAATCATAAGACTGGGCACTATATTTAGAATTTTTCAGCAGCGATTTTTACCTTTTTTGGAGCCAAGTAGTACAGTTTTAGTGAATGGTTGAACTAATCAAGCTTTGAACTACATCAGAAAGCTCAACCTAAATGCTAAGGGTGCCATGGCAGAATCCATTCAGTATGAAAGAAAAACCCTAAGCAATTAAAAATTCTTGATAAGACATAGTTCCTAAGTTCAAATCAACTTGGTGACAAGATAAAAGTGTTGAGGGAAACTATTAATGAGATAGAACCACAGTTTTATGTGATGGTTTTAAAAGATAGGTCTTCCTACATTATAAACTCCTTAGGATTCTCTGACTTAGATATTTTAATTGCTTTTTTAAGGAACTGTATTCAGGTAGTACCACACCCAGGATTTGAGACCAGCTACTTGTAGGAAAGGTCCAGAGGAGCTGTAGTTGTTTACTTGCCCATGCCAAACTACATGTGGTAAAGAATTTTTCCTGAAGAAAACTCTGTCTTTTAAGATCTGCCACAGACAGGAAACTCACCGGGAGTAAAACCAGGCTTTTTTTTTTAATCCCATGACAAGGGCAAATTTGGTAATTCATCATAGTATTAGATAAATACTGTGAAAATGCTGTTGCTCAGCACTAATCAAGAAATAATTTGATTTTACTAATAGTGATGAGCAATAGAAACTAAGTTTAAGTTAGATCCCATGTCTTCTGGATCAAGTCTCTAAAAATTCTGCTGTCAGCAGATGTTTGTCAGTGAAGGAAAGGGAAGTGACAGGAAAGGAACAAAGGGTCAACACAGTTTGATAGGAAGTTGACTTTCATTTCTGGAGGATATATTTGTTCTTAAAATGTTTTCACATTAGATTTTGTGAAAAATTACTATAAAAAGAAATTTAGATAAAGAAATACAATTGTTTAAGGCTCATGTGATGATTATTTTCTTTCACCATCTCCTTTTAATTAAAAGAAGCTAGTGTTTTAATCACTTAAAATTAAGAATACTGACCAATTAATACCCAATACATGTTAAGAAATCTGATATAACAAAGGGGGGGTAATACAGAGGTAGGGTGGAAAACCAGCAATAATAGAGTTTAATCACTATACCTCCATCTAATTATTTTGGAGTTCTACCAGTATAAATGAGAGCAAAATTGGTCCTTTAAGTATTTAGTGAAGAATGGGGTTTTTTTCCCTTTAAATCTAAGGAAGAAGAGTTCTGGCTTTTGATAGGTATTAGGATTTGTATTAAGCTAGCCATATTCACAGTACAGATGGTACTTCAGATACTGCTAAAGCAGTAATTAGTGGTAGAAGTTACCCTTCTTTGTTGGATTTGGAGCAGGTGAAACTGTCTCTTACCTATGGGGAGACTTTTTTTTTTTTCTGCTTACTGCTTTTACCAAATTTATTGCATATGTAGCATTTCTGTTAACATTTTTTCTTTGTCAAATTGTAGTTTTTCAACTTCTTGAGTTTATCCTTTCTACTTAGACACTTTTTGAGGACTGTTACTTAACTTTGGTTTCTAACACATCTGTTCGTAACGTAGCTAAGTTTTTTCCTTTATAACTTGACACTGGATATTTAGAAAACTAAGTAATAATTTTAAAACTGCCAGGACTCTGCAGATATGACAGAATACCCAGCAAAAGGGGCTCAGGATACTGATATGGGGTATTTTTTTTTCTACTGTGAAATTACATTTGTTCTGGTTACTAGGATTATTTTCATTCTATATATAATACACAGTGCCCTCTTCCCTGATTCTTTCATCAAGCGAGGTATAAACTTTGCTTGTTACAAAAAAGATTATGTTGGAAACATGGATGTGACTTATATCTAATTGCTGAGGTTCATAATAGACAAATATGTGAATTATCTTCGAAATGAAATGTCTCCTTATATTTTCATTTTTAGAAGCATGTTGAAAATAGCTGCTTCATATTTTCTCCATGTTTAAAGCCAAAAGAAGTTATGAAAAGTTCACAGATGATATTTTGTCTCAGCCTCTAAATCCATGTATGCATGATATTACAACAATGCATATGTTTTTATCAGCTTTGTTTTTTTCTAAATATATACTTGAACAAGGATCCTTCCTGTAGGATTTAAAACATCAAGTAAAGGGAAGAAGAACCCTCACTTCTCTCCTAATATTTCATGCTGATTTAATTTTATATTAAGGAAAAGGGAAACATACCACAAAAACTTGTTCCACCTGTAAGGAGAGTTTGATTTTAAAGGTCTTAAGGTCTAACTTTTCTAACATTTTAAATTATACACAGGACTCAGAAGAGCAGTGCTCAGTAGTTTCAATTTGCAAGTAGGACAGTACAATTGACTTAATTGCTTTTGTTCCTATAAACAAGGATTTGATAGGGTTTGGCCCTTAATTAACGGAGAGGACAGTGTAATTTTGCATGCTATGAAGGTGTGAGTTATAAACACACTTAAGGCTAATCTTTCAAGGTGCTTTGTGCCTCGTCAGAGCTGTTTTTCATTCCCTATTTTCTGGAGTTAATAACTGCAATACTGTTGAGCATCTTCCAGAATAAGCCTTGAAGAGAGCAGTGTGTTTTCTGATTCTCACACTCATCATGTGTTTGACCAGGATTAAAAGTTTTTTCATTAAAATCTGACAGTTCTGCCCTCTTGTGATTTGACACTTGCATGCAAGACACAGAAGAGGGAAGCAGTGTGTAGGAGTTGAAAAGTTTGTTAGTAATTAAGCTAGTTGCAATTCTTTCTTCTAGACATAGTATAATATTATTGCTAAGCAATGTTTGTGGCAATTTATACATTGCTCTGTAAACTACCGTAGAAGTTGTTCAAAAGTATAGTAAATGCTTAGAGACATGTGTGCTTACATGTCGACTAATATATAGCATATGCATGTAAATGCAGCAGAAAGAGGCAGTAGCTCTACCTAATATATTACAATACTGTTGGACTTCTTCCACAGCTTTAAATGCAGTCATGATTTTATCCGACCATTTGGAAAGTGTGTGTAATTCATAACTCTCTCCTTCTTTAATGTTACGTTAATTACTCATCTGTTGCCTCTGTAGGAATTGTTTTAAAGAGTTTTTAACGCTTGAAATAGTCACCCTATATATGACTAACCAGACATCTTCTAGATCTCCTGGTGCTGTTTTGGGGTATTTCATTGTTTCTCAGTCCTCGCCCCTCTTTTTTTGGAAGTGACTTTAAAAAAAAAAAAAGAAAAAGCATCTCGATAGGAAAAAGCCAGAAGCGCCAGTGCTTGCCAGAAGAAGCTTGCTTCCCACCCTCTGCCTTACCTTGCGCTGGCGGGCTACAGCACTCCCGGGTGAGCTGGTGCTGCACGGCGCGGGCGCTGCGCGGTGGCATCGGGGCTGCGAGCATTCCAGCGCTCCCG
>VZTN01019182.1:13436-37379 GCA_013400515.1 Erpornis zantholeuca | reverse complement strand
ACATGTTAAACAGATTCTGGTTTCTTGTAGTCACTAAATCTCTCACATAAATTTTTAAGACTGGTAAGGTTAACTCTAGTTTCCTGGTCAACCTCAAGCTGTTCTAGCTATATTTTAGTGACCCAAATCACCTATTCTGTTTCATTTGCACATGGTGCACATTGTCAAAATTTCTATTTTCAATTGCAGAAGTGTCTGCATGTCAGGAGCAGGTGAAATTATTAATACACGCATATACATGTATGAGCATATTGAAAAAACCAAAAAGATCTTTCCAGGATAAAGCAAGATTTTTCAAAAGAATGTACAAATGATAAATACTGATGTGCATAAGCCCTAGGATAGACTGATTTTCAAAGAATATTGGAGTGGAAAACTGGACAATTAAAAGTTATAGTGCCACATGCATGGTATGTAAGACATTGAATATGCAACAGGAAGAGAGCTTCTGAGAAATGAATTCTCCCCTTTCTTTTGAGGTGAAATTAAAGGCAGAGTGCTGTGTCATTCCATGACTATTTTTATTTCTCCTTTGCCCCACATTAAGACAACGAAAAGCCCATGAAAGTGATAGAAGATGAAGATCTTGTGGACCAGCAGCTCATCAGTGAGTTGAGGAAAGAGTATGGGATGACCTACAATGATTTCTTCATGGTCCTGACAGACATTGACATGAAGGTCAAGGTGAGGGTTTCATCTCTTTGAACTCAGGTCTCTTGAAAGAAAACACATTGGAAAAATATGAAAAAAAATTGAAAAATTTAGGGAATTAGACTACAGGCTTGCACGTGAGGCACATAAGAGACTGATGCAGGACCTGGTCATTGATGGAGGACAAGTAAAAGAACAGTAAGCGAAATTTTCAGCACTTAGGTAGCTATCTTAAATTTCTGCACTTAAGAGACCCCAGGAATTGTGTGTTTCTGCTGGAATGGTGAGGACAGGACCTCCCCACAGCTGACAGATTTTTAATGTAGTACCTGGCATTCTAAAACACAGGTTAGATGCTCAACAGGATGACACCATGTTGCATAAGGACAATGCTCTAGCTGAATGGCCTTACAAAAGAATATAACAACTCCAATGTCCTGGCCTTATCAGATTGGGCAAATACTGAAAATATGCTACTTCCAAATGCCAGTTTGACTGCAAACACAATTATATTTTCCATAGTTTTTGAACTGTTTTAGGCCTTGTTGCGAGTGTGCAAATTCAAATACCTGGATCTCTAAATATCCTATGGAGCTGTGATACATGCGAGAAGGCTGCTAATATGAGCATCCTTATATCCACCTGTCTTGGTTTTTTTTAACAGCAATATTATGAAGTACCCATAGCAATGAAGTCTGTGTTTGATTTGATTGACACCTTCCAATCACGAATTAAAGACATGGAAAGACAGAAAAAAGAGGGCATTGTCTGCAAAGAAGACAAGAAGCAATCCCTTGAGAGCTTCTTATCCAGGTATCACCTTCTGTTCTTATCTGCTGCTAGTTCTGCTAATTATTGTTGCTCGGGAAATAGACCTATGTAACTATTTCTGGGATTTTTAAATATAGATTTCTCAGTATTTACAGTGTTAAGTAAATACACAGATGCAGCCAGAGCTGAATGCAGTCTTGTATAGAATGATGGAAGTCAGGAAGCATGTTTCCTGACTAACTGCACCTTCCTTGCACACTGATTTTCAGTGCCTCAGTTTCCCCATCATGCCGTGGAGATAATAAAACTGATCTGCATTAGAAGAGCAAATAAGGATTAATTCACAGATGTTAGCTCAATGTTTTGAATGTATGAACCACAGTGTTTATGTGTTTTGATCATCAACCATCCCAATCTCATTAATCCCATTCTAATCCCTTCCCTGTAGCTCAAGTCAGTAATTAATTCTAACTTCCTTCTTATCCTGCTTGAGATAACAGCTGGTTTTTGACTGTATTAGTCACACATATGATTAAAGGTCTTGCAGATGTCTTTTGCAAAATGTTGGAGACCTTCTGCAGAAAGACAATTTTGTTTATGCAATCTCTATATGCTGTGGTATTACTCTACCTTGAGACCTAAATTCTAAATGCCTGGACTGTGGGCATTCAGACCCATAGTAGAGCTGTGCAGCTATGGCCCTTGCTCAATTATCACAGGGTAATTGACATTAACTTAGGGCTATCCCATCATTCTAGACCTAACCTGTTACAACTGCATCCTCCTCATCTCCTATCAGAATCCATGGGAATACACTGTTGACGCCAGATGGCTTTAAAAATAACTGAGGCAGCACGATGGATTATGGTGAGGAGGAAAGGAGCAACAAGTAAATTAATAGGTTGTTGGTTCATAAACATTTTAAAATTCAATGGCCACTTCAACAGAAAAAGAACCTTTAACAAGATCCACCCCAGCCACCTCACCACCTCCTGTTTAGGTCCCAGTGATTCATCCTTGAGACCACCAAGAAGAACCACAGTTTGGCAACAGCTGATCAGCACAAGAAAGATCTTATATACTGGAAAGGGACAGGCCCCAAATCCTTCTCTGCTTGGAAACAGCCCTAGAAATAAACACACATTAGAAAACTGGGCACGAAAAATGCATAATGTTGCATCTAAAGACCGCACTGCTGCTGCACAGAATGCGTTTGCTGTCTGCCAAAGAAGCATCAGGCTTCAAATATTGGGTGGACTTTTCTAGCCACATTAACCGGTCATATTCCCAGTAAAATTAATTCCAGCTTTGTCCATGACCATGTTCCCAGTTGAGCAAGAGCCCTGTTGTTCCTCCTTGCAGAGGTCAGTTATAATAATGCAAATATTGTTCTTAACAAGCCTGCCTGGTATGAAAGGAGACCATGAGAGCCAGAGCCAGCTTGAGTAATGCTTAAAAGCCATATGTAGAAGGGACAAAACCTTGAGTTTGGGGGTGAGTACCCCCTTCAGACCTAGACACTGGCTGGGCTGTTCTCTGGGCTCACACATCAGAACAGGATACAAAACAGGGAGAAGAAGAAAGGATCCACACAGGAAAGGATCTGGCAGATTTATCAGGAGTATTGGTCCATGGCTTCTGATGTCAGAAATAAAGGAAAAATCTGTACATTGGTGTTGGTGAACTAACTGTGAAGCTGTACAGGACCAGCTGAATTAATTTTTAAGACGTAGTCCCAGATAAGCACACCAAGTGCTCCTGGGGCAGGGGAATAAACCGCTTGAGTAGCTTTCAGCACTTTTCAGCTCTGTGAAACTCCAAAAGAGATGGTAAAAGAAAGAGAAAACAACAGAAATGTACCATAAAGCAACTCACAGTTTTTCCCTAGGCAAAATATGATCCAATGGCTACATTCTCACTCACTGTTCATAGATAACCAGGTGCTTTTCTGTACAAAACAGCACAAAGATTATTTTGTTCCCCATTTTCAGAATGAGACAAAATTTCCCTCCTTTTCTTCACATCACATATGTGATCCTTAACGCTTCTCATTCCTATTCACTTGACTGTGCACACACATTCCTTTCTCTTTGCTATTCCTCCTGAGAAAGATTAAAATTGAGGAGGTTTGCTTTTCAAGGATTTACTTTTCTAATCGTAGAAATAACCAGTACCAATCAACAAGCAAAGACATCAGTACGCCCTGCTCTTCTAACCACTTCCTCTCTGACTTGGAGCAAGTCTCACCATATCTTCAGCTTCTCTTAAGTGAAGCAGAATTGACCCTTTGCATTAGCCTTCATTTTGAGATCTTCACATGGTACAGCAGAAAAGCAGGCTATTATTATAACAGAGTAACATCTGCATCCATTTAAAAGATCATTTCCTGATGTAAAAATATCTCTGCAGCTTTGCAAATTCCTATAAATCTGGTTTATTTAGGTTAAGTGGAGAAGTACCTATATTCAAAAAACAAGTTGTTGAGAGTGTATTAAAAACCTAGAGTTTAAATTAAATTAAAATTCTATCGTTAGAATTTGTAAAGATTTTAAGAGTCCTTATGGCACTGCCTTTCCTTAACAGGAAAGGAAGGAGAACGTTGTGCAAAATCTTGGGTAGATGGTGCAGTCCCTCTTAAAGAAAAATTCCAAGATTTATCTTATTGCCCCACACATGCCTTATATAGCCACAGGCTGACACATCACACACAAGCAAGCTCAGATTTAAAGCCATGTTAAAGCTATTTTGAGCAAACGTGGTGCAGGAAAGAAAAAAGAGGTCAGTGATTATTTACACAGAAGTATGAGTTATGTCTGAAATGAAGATACACCCTAATTCTCAGACAGTCCTTGGAGTGCAAAATAACTGTGCAGTTCCAGCAGTGGTGAATGACGTAAAAGCTAAATGCCTAGTGAGGAATTCCACAGGAATCTTTCTCTCTTGAATATACACTTCTCAACATTGCTGTAACTACTGAAGTGGGCTTTGAGCAAAGATTATAAACTTTGCAGTGTTTGTTTGGTGAAGCAGCAGCACTGCAGGTGTTTCTTTGAAATTTTGGGGCTGTAAAATTCAAAACAAGCATTATCTTCTCCCAGTGATGGACAGAACTGGGAAGATTTCCCATCCAGCTGTTACTTAGAAGTTGTGAGATATATGACATAGCTCAGCCTACAGAGAACAGAAATGCTGAGAGGACTTGAGTCACATGTCATGACTATCCCTGGCCACACTCTTTTCAGGTTCCGATGGAGAAGGCGGCTGGTGGTGATCTCTGCTCCCAGTGATGAAGACTGGGCTTATTCCCAGCAGCTTGCTGCTCTCAGTGGACAAGCCTGCAATTTTGGTAAGTCAAAAGGAATTATATTCCTGCTCCCCCAAACCACATCCTTCCTGGTGATGTGATGGATTCCTTTGCTCAAGTTTGAGCCTGGACAGCCTGAGGAGTTTGACAACTGAAAACTTTCCTCCAGATCCAAATGGAAGACTGTGCTAAGCAGGTAGCACAGCACATTGACACCTGAGACAGCTAAACAAAGAATTCCCTGGAATCATTTCTGAAACATTACACTAATGTAGCAGAAAATGCTAGCACTCCAAAGCTTCTCTTGAGGCTTGTACTTCAGGAGAGTGATAGTTGTTTTGGGTTTTTTTGCACTGCACAGACTAACAACACAAGGAAAATGCTTTGGTAAGGGCAGATCCTTTAAAATCCAACTCAGAACTGGGCCAGGCATCAGGGAGATGCCCAGACTCAGACATCAGGGTTTTTTTTCTTTTCCTTACTGCTTCATTTTCAAAATCTGTAAAAATATTAATGGCAGCCACTTAAATCCAATAAAGGCCCTCCCAGACCCAAAACTAGGTACTTAAGATCCAACTATATAGTCAGTGGAGAGACAGGGGCTCCTCCAGGAGACAACTAAGGGCAAGACCCAGAGGCACTTTTCTGTCTTCTTGTCATGAAGTGCAGAGAGCCTTACTCCTGAAGTTCCTAGCAATGCACACACCATACAGGGTCTCCACTTGACCCCTTCAACAGAATGAAACAGGTCCCTTTCAACACCTGCTGTTTCAATGCATTTGAAACAGAAGGGAGAACTTGACAGTGTGATTCAGAGCATCAGCACCACCTCATTTGGAAAGTACCAAAGTAAGCTGCAACGAACCATGGCAAAATGCTTTGTGAAGAATAAAATGTAATCAAAACAGTTGAGTGTCCCCACCCTTTGGTAGGGACAGCTTGAACACAATCCATTGAGCTTCTAAAGCATTTGTCAATGGGTGTTTTAACTAAGTGGTTTGTTTCCAAGCATCTTACCTCCAAGTTGTAAAAGCAGTTACATCAATGATTTTGTAGATTGTACTGACTCGTTACATGAGCAGTTTCTGCTGCCCCTAAGGTCTTTCTTCAAAGCAGAGGCAACAGTCCTAAGCCTCTGTGCAGAACAAATGGAAGAAGTGAGTATCTGCCATAAGCTATTCCATGCAGACATTCAGAGTTTAACTGGCACAGGTTATATCGCCTCTAAATAATTTCTTGCTGTGTGTAGGATAAGTAAAAGCTTTACTAGTGAAGAAAACAGTGCAGGAAGATTCTGGATTTAGAGAATGGCCTCTGCAATTTACTGGCATATCTGATGGTTGTATTCCTATGCTACAGAACCACACCACCATGCTGCTATCCTTAGAACAGCTTTATGCAACTGCTACCACATTTACTCAACACATCAGCTTATTCTTAGGTTTGGTATAGGTGATGTGACTGACAGGGACTCCATAGAAATCAGTAACTCTTTCTCCTGGAGGGCTGGCTGAGACTGGGCCTTAATTTAGCAAGCACAGATGTGGCTGATTAAACTGAAAAGTGCCCAAGGATAAGCAGAAAGGTCTGGTCTGACCCAACACTGTATTCCCTCCACAGGTCTGCGTCACATAACTATCCTCAAATTGCTAGGAGTTGGAGAAGATGTTGGAGGTGTCTTAGAGTTGTATCCAATTAATGGTAAGTGACTGTTTCCAGTTTCTTTCAGCACTACCCATGAAGGGCATTATACAGTGCTGAGTACTTCTTTGATGTAATTTCTTTAGAGGCATGAGAATGATTGATTTTCTCTTTTGTTTTGTTTCTTTTAAGAAATAAGGTGACACAAAAGCAAACAAAAAGCTTTCTTAGTGTTTCTGTGCTAAACATTATATAGGTTCTCCAGGGGAGGAAAGCACAAATATCTGAAAGTCATCTCACATTTTGATTTCCCACCTAAGTTTACAGTCCCCAGTACACTCCTCTGCCAGCTTTGCTGTCAAAGACAGGAATGTCTGTGCCTTTTACATGCTCAAGAGTTTGCAGGGCTAATAGAACACACACTCAGCAGATTCTCCTCTATGGATCCTTCATTTATATTCATAGAATGGCTTGGAGTGAAAAGGACCTCTTAAAGATGATCTAGTTCCAATCCTCTGCCATGGGCTGGGACACTTTTCATTTCACTGGGTTGCTCAAAGCTCTATGTAACCTATCCTTGAGCACTTCCAGAGACAGGGCATCCATCTGGGCAACCTGCTCCTGGGTCACACCACCTGCATACTAAAAAACCTGTTCCTTATACCTAAACTAAATCTACTCTCTTTCTGTGTAAAATTAATACCCTTTGTTCTGTCTCTGGGCCCTGGTAAACACCTTTCTCCATCTTGCTTACAAGCTCTCTTTAGTATTCCATTTGCATCCCAGAGGCTACTCCAGGTAGATATCCTTAAGAGTGGGGACTTCTCAAATGCTGTGGATTCTTCTAGTCCAAACAACTGCCTCCATCAGTGGAGGAACAAAGACAGAAAGAAGCTTATTTATTCCATCTGTGCTCCAACTGCTCTGTGCATGAAAGCATTCTAATCCTTCTACAGCATAGGAATATTAAGTCCGTGTTTGAGAAAAAATAAACAGAGGCAGCTGATGTCAGACTTCTTCCATCAACACTCTTGCAGCCTCCACTGATTTTTTACTGGAGGCTTCATGACTTTGTTTATAGTTCTGATTTGTTAAGATCAACAGATCTTTGTGTATTTCCCCCTTGAATTGATATTGATTCCTAGCATGTGTTTCCTGTGAGAACTTCTACAGAGATACCTTTTATTTGTCCTGAACGTGGCCCCTGTACCTTTGTTTGAGTCCCGTTATTTCTTGTGTGGGGAAAAAGGTGAGCATCTAATCCCTATCCATCCCTGCAGTAACACTGACAATTCTGCAGATATTCCCAACCCATTTATTTGAGAGATTGCAGTCATTACTTAGTTGGACACAGATTCATACAAAGTTTATTCCAAACCTCTGATCACCTTTGTTGATTTCCTCACTTTTCTCCCCAATTCAACCATAGTCAAGGTGAGAGAAACAGAGTTTCATGCAGTTTCATGAAATTTCATGCACACAAGTAATAGGTTTCCATAGTAGAATAATAATTCTGTTCTGTTATTATTTTCTTTATGGCTTAGAACACTTGGTTTTGCTTTTGGTGAAAGCACTGAACTACCCTTCTATGAAACTCTCTTTCATAGCCCTAAGAACTCTCTGGAAAGTGGTAATGGTCAATCTTCACCATTTCTTTTGTGAAGTCAGAAATATTTTCACCAAAAGCATCACTTCGAGTAGAATTTCTTCTATAATTTTATTAACCAGTCACACAGTCCTAAAAGATCTTCTGCAATGTCTCACAATCATCTCCCACTCTTATTACTATAAGTATCTTCACACCCTCAGTATACTGCCTAACCTCCATGCTCATACCCTGTGTATGTTATTTACAAATACATGGAACTGCACTAGTCCCAGCACAGCCATGGAACTTTACTGATGACCTCCCTCCACTGTAGGTGATCATTCATTCCCACCTTGCTTCTGCTTCAGCCAACCTATCAAAGGACCTTTTGAAACCTTCTGAAAATTCACATAGCCTGTATCAGCCAGGACACCCTTAACTGCTTGCTTGCTGACCTCTTTCAGAGAACCTCAAGTCTGTGCCACTGTGTAAGAGTCCTGTTGCCAAGCCAACTATGTATATATGTGCCCACTGATCTTAGTTGTCTTACAGTTTCTACTCATTTCCCCAACACAGACTTCACACTTAAAAGCCTGGAGTTCACCAGATTTACCCTAGAACATGCACTTTGAAGAGCAAACGACACCTACCACATCCCATATCTCACATATCATGACAGTTCAGGAGTGAGGCTCTATAGGCTCTACATCCAGCAATTCTTCTATCACACTTCAATTCCTGTGATTTCTTTCACTGTTACTGTTGTTCACATACGCCTTCTGCAGTACATAAACCGGTGACCCAAGCTGCAAAGAAGTTAATGGATTTTGGGTGACAAAAAGATGTACTACACTACAGTAGCTTCAGCCTAAAGAATAAGGACAAGTTTACTAAATGTAAAAAAGCTATTAAAAATACATCCTTAGTTCACAGTACAGCAATTTCATTTCAGATCCAGGAAATGGATCTAAACTTGCAAATTCCAAGAATCCTATATTGCCAATTCTGGGGCTGTATTCTATCTCATGTTGCTAACTTTTTTACCTACAAATCATCATCATCACCTAAATAATATATTAACGCTGATTTTCTGTTATCCATTCCTAGGAAGCTCAACTGTAGACCGAGAAGACATCCCGGCTAATTTGGTGAAAGACATTCGAAATTATTTCCAAATTAGCCCAGAATATTTCTCCATGCTTCTAGTGGGGAAAGATGGCAACGTCAAATCCTGGTATCCTTCTCCAATGTGGTCTATGGCGATTGTGTATGACCTGATTGATTCCATGCAGCTGCGGCGCCAGGAAATGACAATCCAGCAGTCGCTGGGCATGCAGTGCCCCGATGATGAGTATGGCGGGTATGGCTACCACAGCTACCACCAGGGCTACCAGGAAGGTTACCAAGATGACTACCGTCACCACGGAAGTTACCACCATGGATATCCATACTGAACAGAGCAACTTAGCCTCTGACCGCCCCCGTGTCTGTCTTCCAATAGCTATCCAAGCAATAAGTGGCCAGTTGCAGAAAATCTTCCCAGGCCACCTAAATATCCATGCCTCATTCTTCTGCTGTTCAATCAAGGGACTTTGGTCATTTGCCTTCTCAAAAAGATGCAGAAGCCTTTACAGTGAAACAATTCAAACCAGTAGTATCGAAGCTTTAAACAATAAAGACTCCTTTATATTTTTAAACCTTTATAAACAAAGGCCATCAGCAGGTGCTGTTTGTATTAAAACCAAACAAAAAAACCCCATAGCCCCATTCCATGGGCACTACGATAGCGCAGGAAACACTGTCCAATAACATGCTTTTTAGTACTTTTTCTAAGGAGAAAAAAAATAAGTATATTTATTGGAAAGTGAGATTTCATTATGCTTATGAAGAGAAACAAAGAACCACACTCTGGATCTCTCCCAGAGAAGGGAAATTTAAGAAAGAAGCATGGGGCATGCTCTTTAATAGTAACGACAACTGTAATAAAATCTTTTTGAAATGCCTTGTTTAAAAAAACAGCATCCCTTCTACAGTGCATTAACATTGTAATTAGCTGACTTTATGAATGAAAATAAGATTTATGGCTATGGCAGAACTTGTTCCAATACAATACAATATAAAGTTCTTAACTACAAAGCTTACTGCATGGCTATTTATTCTTTCAGTTGGGATCCTTGTTCTCTTAGGTCCTGCCCACTTCACTGTTAAATACAAGTTAATGAGAGCTAAGTGGAAACACCAAGTTAACACTGTCTGAAATACAGAAATCTGAAAAGTATTCTTTTCACCAGAAAAAGAAATCTCATTCACATATATTTTCAATGAATTGTAACTACCTCTCTATAATAATGCTTTTAATGAAAATATTACTCTAAATTTCAAATTTTCTTTTACCTCCTCTTCTCAAACCCTCCCCTATAAAACTGATCTGGATTAAATGTTTATAAAAGTACTTGACATTAATTTAATCTGCTAAACCATCTCTATTTCTGCCACACTTTCAGAAATTGTTTTTTCATTCTCACTGATGTCTCTGGGCATTGGAGCTGTAACACCACCCTACCCTACTGAAACCAGTGACAAGAACTGCATGAATAGCCATGGTTTCAACACCATTGGGGTTAGATTTCTTAACACTGAAGATGCAGCAGAAAGATTATGGAATATCTTTAAGTAAACATACCATGTCAGCCTTTATAATGGCACATTTGTCACACTTGATGTTGAATATGTGCCTCACCAGTCACATTTCTTTTTATTACCCATTATGAGGGCGCACATCACATATAGATGCACTCAACAGGGCACTCGTACTGGGTATCGCCATCACAACAGTAGCACAGGAACAGGGAGAAGCTACAGGTCCAAGCTGGCCAGAGCATGCTCTGCATTTTGACTTCTAATGTTTTCCTGATTTTTTTTTCCCAGATGAAAACAAAACTGGCTAAAGCAACAAGTTCACTCAAAACCAGATGATTTCTTTAGCAACTTAAGTCACAAAAGGTCAGGCATCACTTGCCCAGAAAGGCAGACAGACAGTCACAAGGCCTTAGCTTTATAAACCTGGTCACCCTCTGGAGCAGGCTACCCTCCCTATCACAAGGTCTAGTCAGTACAGGGTACAGCTTTATTTACCTTTCTCAGGTGACTGGAGCTAACTGAGGGTAGGCATTTGACAATGATTCTGAGAGGACTGCTGCCTGCAGAGCTTCTGAGCTCTCAGTGATGACAGCACTTCCACAGCTGAAAGCAGTGGACAGAGAAATTAAAAAAAAACCAAAAAATAATCACAGGATGGAAGGGTTTCTAGAAGAAATTGTAGTGTCTTGTAGCTCACTTTTACAAAACAAGAGCTTATTGCATCACTCTATCAAGGTCAGGTGCCTAACTTTCCTTGCCTAAAGCAAAAGCAGAGTAAAGTATACCAGACATCTAACACGCACCTCCTGTAGACAGAAAGAAAAATGCCCTTGAGGTATTTTCTTTCAGGTGTTCATTTAAACTTTCCTGTAATCTTGTTTTCATGTAAAGTCTTTACATGGAAGCCCTTTAAACTCACACTACAAATCACATAAATTAAATGTCCTGTGCTGAGAGGGTTAACTTACCAAAAAAAGACTGCAGCACCTGATCCAAATCCAGCCTTTTTTTTATACCCCTGTCTGAAATTGGAAGTTAAATGGTGCAAGTACCAAACCCAGCCTAGGCATTCAACGGGAGTTGCATTAAAAAGACAACTCCAAATGAGTTGTCCACTTATCAAGGGAGGTGGGGATGGGCTCTTAACCAAAACTACACATCCAAATAGTCACAGAATTTGTAGAAGACTCTGTATTATTCTACATTCTGGTGCCCATTTCTGCCTTCATTACAAAATGACTAGAAATCATCAGAAACTTTTAGCAATTATTTGAAATGCTGATTTTGCAACCTACTTTTCCCTACAGAGAAAAAGCAAAGCCAGAAAGAAGACCAAGCCAAAATATTCTTTCAAAGACAACATGTAGTTATTTTGCAGGCTATAAGCATTCAGGAGTTACATTTCTCCAAAAGAAGACTTCACTTAGCAAAACAAATCAAATCCAGATCACTGGATCTGTCCCTGCAGCCTCACTTCAAGGACAGACTTACTGAGATTAAGGTCCTATTTTGACATACCTTAGTGGGAAGATTCTACATGACAAAGAAAAGCTTTTTTCTTATTTACGGCATTTGATTCAGCTCCAAGATGGCTGTTTTCATCCACAGTCTGTCTTTGAAGCTGTTACATTCACAAAATAGCTGAAATTAACCAAAATAAGTACTTCTTTAATTGACTTGTTAGAAGCAAGAGAAACACGAACACACCTCTCTTCCTGGGATGTTTTATGAACTATTTCCTCAAACCTGGAGGGAGGAACATAACACCCTCAGCAGCAATAAAGTTCAAATGTTTGTGAATCTGGGCTCTAAATCAAAGCTTAGAATGAGCATTCTGCCTAACATATTCATTAAAGACTATGTGCCAAACTAAAGCTGCTCTCCAAAGCCATCCTCATAAATTTCCCTATTGTAATTTTGGGCAAATATAAGTTAAGCTTTCCAACATGGAATGGTTTCCACATAGTGGAAATACTTAATCAAGTGGGATTTCACATGATCTATCTGAAACATGTAACTCTATAGAATTGTTCCCCCTTGCTCACCAGGGCTGCTCTCCAGCTGACACAGCCACTTCCTCTAACAAATCTCACCTACACACAAGATTTTGGCCCTGTATAGCTGCAAAGATTTGCGTGTTATGCTTTGGGTTACTATTTACCCTATTTTACTGCTAAGTGGATGCAAATCCTTACCCATTTTTAGACATCAGTTAACATTCCTCTTGCTGCAAAGGGGACATATAGTTCTCCTTCATTATAATAAGAAACCTGCCTGGCCATCCAACATAATCTCTCTGAGACCTCCAACCTGAAGACAACAGAAAGATTTCTACATGTTAGAACCAAATCCCCAGCATGAGTAAAAACTTGGATCAACAGTTACATAACCAACACCTTTGTGCAATCTAAGACTTGGCAAATAAGTCAAGCATGATAGCACTGGTGAAATTTACAGAAAGGAAAATCATTAAGCAGGACAAGAGTTGAAAACAAGAACTAAATACACTTAATAATAGCTGAAGATCAGTCATTTCCATATTTCACATCTCTTAATGCAGATATTTCAGGCACATAGGTCAAACATGGTTTTTAAGACCTTCATCTTTGGTTTGATGCTCTGTCTTTAGAAGTACAATCATGGCTGATTTCTATGTTTGCACTCGATGTGAGGCAAAGCTCTTTGGAACTTCTTGTAAGAAGTTACTGCTCACATAAATGCAAAGCAATCTAAAGCTAACAGTACTTTCTCTCTTGATAATACCTTCTAAAGTTGATGGCTGTGACTGAAAAAGGCAACAAACACAGGCAGGTATATACTGCAAAGCTGTTGCAATGCAATGAAAAAAAATGTCTTCTTGCCACTAAGTCTTTGACAGTTTGAGCATTTTTTTAAAGTTTCATTTCCCAAAATAAAACCTCATACACCAATGAGAACAACTGAGTTTCTCAAATTTACACTGAAATATGCCTTCTATCCATTCTCTACAGATGCAAACAGCTAGGAATCCTTATGTTGAAATGGCCTGCTATAAAAGCAGAATTAAATTAGATGCAAAAATTTTTTCAACAACATTAAAAAAAATTGTACATTTAACATATACTAGAAAAATATGCAGAAAAAAGGAATAGAAATTTTAGATTTAGCCTTTACTGTTGCGGGCCATATGAAAACACATTGCCCCTCTTGATGGATCAATGACAGGAGGTATGTTAATATAGCAATAAGCCATCAATACAGTACACATAAGCTTTATACACAAAGCCTGGACAGGATGGCAGAGGGAAACAAAGACAGGACTGTCTTCAGTCCAGAGAAATGCATCACTTACTGCTTACTATACACTCTGGTATGAGGCTCTGACACTGTACTCATTGCTTATCTTCTTAAGAATTCTTCTGACAGTATCTTTCAACTATGAAAGACACATTTTTGAAGGGAGGAAATTATAAACCCACATCTTTTCCACTGCTCTGAGAGAAGAGGCTTTAGGAACATACCAGGAATCCCTTATCAGCATCCCCGTTCCCTTGCCTGTTTCAAAATTCTCTGAATAATTTGGAACCTATTTTTCATCTCAGTCAAAGTACAATCCAGCAGATGCCTCAACAGAAATTCTGAGATCACTATGCCTGGCACTCTGCAGAATGACTTCTCTCTCTACAAAATGAATGCAAGACCTTATCAGTCTGCCAGGGTAGAGGAACACCAGATGATATTGCCATCTGCACTCTTTTGCTCAGTACTCCAGATGTTGAAGGGCATTACTGTAGTTGCATAATATTTGTTTTCAAGAGTAGGCTCAGTGCAAACTAAGCCTCCACACAAAGCCTTTCTAAACACACACAAAAAAAAAGATTATGCATTCATACTGTTTAATAAACTTTTGTTTTATTCAAGCTCTTTCAAAGTTAGGCCACGTAAGTTGCATGTGAAATTCACCAGCTACTACAAAGGCATTCCAGATTTCCATTTCCCCAGACACTGGGGGACAGGCACAAAGGAATACAACTCTTCATATCTACAGCTTGATTACTGTCCTCATCCATATTTGACATCCAGCCTCAAAACAGTTCCAAACAGTCTGTCAGTGGGAAAAAACAACTCTTCCCTATGTTAATAGAAGATTAACTCTCTCTCACTGTGAGTAATAGCACTCCTCCGAGCCAGCCTCATGCTAGAGGGAATCTTCATCTGTATCAATGTCACTGCTTGGTTTGTTCAACCTCTCAAATTCTTCTCCATCCTACAGGAACCAGAAGCAAAAGAGAACAATGTGAGCAAAAGTCATGTTATAGGTACCACAAAAAAAAAAAAAAAAGGTTTATTCTGAAGGCATCACTTAAAGCAAAATAAAGACCCTGTAATTTCAATCTCTTACTAGTGTGTTAGAAGGCTGAGGAAATACATACTCATAAAAAACATTCCCTGCATCTTTATCACTTTTTAATGACTCTGCCTAAAACAGCTTGTAGCCCATTCTTCCATACAATCATAAAATGGTTTGGGTTGGAAGGTACTGGAAGGCTGCTAGAAAGTCTCCCTGGAGCCTTCTCTTCTCCAGGAGGAACATGCCCCAACTTCTCTCAGCCTGCCTTCATAGAAGAGGTGCTCCAGCCCTCTGATCATCTACCCTTGGACTTGCTCCAGCAGATCTAAGTCCCCAGAGCTGGACACAGTACTATAGGTGGGGTGTCACACGAGCAGAGGGGCAGAATCACCTACCTTGACCTGCTGGCCACGCTGCTTTTGATGCAGCCCAAGATATAGCTGGCTTTGCATGCTCACATAGTGTTATTCGTTTCTACAACAGCTGCTTAGTTGTAAGTGCTAAAATAGATGGCATACCAAAAATATATGAATTTGTGTTATTTATTGCTCATTAAACAACAAGCTAAAAAGGCACCATGTGGAATTTCTGAGAAACATCTCTTCCAAGTTTCGTGTCTGTTGGAACGCAGTGGGGACAGCGCTCTCTGCTGGTTACAATGTGCATCCACAGCCCGTCCGTACCCTAGGGCTCCAGTACACAAACATTAACCCTTTCCATCAGGAGACTGCTCAGCTCCGCTGAATCACAGCTCTAAGAGCAAGCCATCCCCGACCTGTTCTAGGTAACTAGATCACTATTCAAATCAGAACAAAAAACACTACCAGGTCTGGAGGAAATATATAGCAAGAAAAAAACCTAAACTGTGTTAAATTTCTGTATTTAAATATTTTACCCTTTTGTCTTCAGCTATCTTTGTTATGGTAGAAAGAACCTAACATCAAATGTGTTAACTTCTTCATTATGTGGCCTAAGCTACACCGACTTTACCAGTTCTACTTAGGTACAATTATTTCACAGGCATCAATTCCAATTTCCGAATGCCATGGGCAAGTACATTCTCTTGGTTTTAAAGCTTTTAAGAAAAGATTTGTACAAAGCTGAAGTTGCTCATAGGACTGTCTACAGTCACAGCGGGAAAGCAATGCTTACCTAAGCTTCATGACTTCAAAAAGTGGCATAGGGAAAGCAATACCCAAGATTTTAAGAAATAGTGCAGAGCTTTGGTGTTGAGGGATGAGTCCAGTCACACACATTTGATTCTTCCAAATATCTCATAGCATAAAGAGTGGCAAAACAAAAGAGAAACCATAGGAGACAAGTACTGGAAAGCCTTACCCCACTTGACCTCTCCCATGCATCTCCTTTGATGAGTTTTCCCCTTTCCCGCAGAGTGGCATATTCCAGGCCTCTTGCTTTACTGGCATTATAAATGAATATGGAGAGAAGTACTACAGGAGCTTCCAAAAAGAACTCTAGAGAAGGCCTGAAGTCAAAGATGATGAAAGACACAGTGGTGATGATGACAGTGTTGATCTGAGCAGTCATAACATGGAACATATTGTCTCGGAACTTCAAGATGAAGGCTACAGACAGCCCCAGGAAAGCTGTGACAAATATAAGAGCCACGGAGAAGATGTTGTGCCCATAAAAGAAACCACAGTTCCCTATCTGCCTCCGGTCCTTAGCCTGCAGCGCCAGCATGAGCCCATTGAACAGCACCCCAAAGGCATAGAGTTTGCTGTTCTGTGTGAAGATGCTTTCCCCAAGCTGATCCACATCTTTCAGCATCTTTTCATTGTAGATGTTAGCCAGGGCAGAGACAAAACACTGCACTAGAATAAGCAGATGGCCCAGACTGAGGCGGAGAGGCTTCAAGGCTCCTGCCATGGTGCTGGTCACATTCCACTGGAAGCTGTGAAGGAAACTCGGTGGTGCGCAGTTGCCCTTTTCCACACATTCTTCCTCAGGTCCAGTAGAGAGAAGGCAGTGGTTAGAAGGCCTAAAAAACATACTGTGATGAAGTCCATGTGCAGCCAAGCTGTGCTGATGGCCTCCAGTTCCTCGAGTCAGGGCAACGATGGACAGGAATAAAATCACCAGAGACGCCCATTGTACCCAAGAGAGTCTTCGCCTAGTACACAAAAAAGCCACTAAATTTAGAAACACAGTGGCATAAATTAAATGACAGAACATCCAGATCTACAAAACATATAAAAGACATCATGCCACAGGTAAGGAGAGAGACAGGTGTAAATAAAAGCTTTTTCAGAAAACAGTAAAATGCCAAAATGCAACACGCCAAAGAGGGCCGAGTCTGGCAACCAAAATGAAGCATTCTGAAGAAATAAGGAAAAGGAAGGTCTTTCGAGATCACATTATTTCTAGATACTGACTACCTAACTTAAAAGAAGCTCTTGTCGCCATGGGAACAAAGGTCTGATGAATAAAGTAAAAAATCACAGACATCCAAATAATCACCATCTTTCTTTGGAAAAGGCTCACTATACTGCTTTTTCCCCCCATGATTTAGAGTCCTTTTCTAGGATTTTATGATGGTAACTCTTACAAGTATAAATGTAATTCATAAGACTATTAGAATTATTTATACTGTTTTTTCTACTCAAACAAAACCTGTTTATCTTGGTGAAAATCTAAACTTTGGAAGATTAAGTGAATGGTGTCTCTCACAAGAAACACAAAACTAAAACGAGAAAGAGCGTTTCAAGTCAGCCTATCAGCCATTGTTTTGGTATATTAGCACCTACGAGAAAGACTTATTTGTGCCATATTCAACACAAGCAACTTTTAGAGTGTAAAATACCCATTTCCCTGACAGTCGTTTTTCAATCTAAATCATACTATAAAGAGCACAAATTCGGTAAAGTGGAACACATAGTCTGGCTTTTGTCACGTGAATAATGAAGGGACACATAATTACTTTTCAAAACATACTACGCAGTTGACCAGGAACACATCAGGACTGGCACCAAACACACCTTTATCTTCCACTCTTATGTATCTCATGCCCTCTTACCAGACCACATCTACAGGACTGCAACAGACTAGTAAGAAGTACTGGTAAACATGAAATAAGACATTTAATGTCTAAATGAAAGCTTTCTTCTTACCATTCAGTGACTATATAATCATGATTTCAACTGTTTTCTACTAGAGTTGACCGAATGTGTAGACATATGAAGGGAGTCCTAATAACCTATTACTTCCTACACCTTCGGATGTAGAAAACAAAACCATCTCTCCAAGCTGGTATAGCCACAAGAAAAGAGAATTACTGTTCCCAACATACAAAGATAAAAAATGTAGCTTAACTTCATCAAAGCTAAGAAGATTTAAATTTCATTTACTTTAGCAAATACTACTTACTTCAGCACTATCCTGAAGAGAAGAGCTGTTGTTATAATGACAAAATTTGAGAAGAGTACAGCCATTGCCTTGAAAGAGAAGGAGAGGAACAAAGTTATATTCCAGACACACTGTGGACTCCAAAAACCTACAGACTTCAAGTGTTCACCTTCCTGCAAGGTGCCAGAGTGAAAAGCATAGGTACTGAATTTTCTTCCTCACCCAAGTGGTACAATAACACACCCATAAAATTATATTCAAGTCCCGTTTCAAAATCTCAAGGAAACCAAAGAGCCCAAGCTCCACTGCAGTGGGGAAAGCTGTATTGAAATGAAAATGTCAGGAAACCAATGCGACAGAAAACTTACTTAACAGAGAACAGTTTCATTTTCTGTCAGACTAGCTCCCCAGCTGGGCTGACCAGTCAACTGCAAAAATGGCTGTGTTGGCAATAAAGGAGGAAGTTGCTCCAAAATGAGAATAAGCAAAGAACAAAGCAAGGTGAGGCTGCTCCTGGCTACCTGTGCCATTTGCAGTGTTCATGAAATTCCAGACTTTAACAAGGCACTTGCAGAAAACAGACTTCTTGTATGCCAAGTGCATTTGCTGTAGAGTTTATCCAAGATAAGGAAGTGCTTGGCTTGATTTTTCAAGTCTGCAACTGTAATAAAAAAAACTCATCTATTTCAAAACAAACTGAAGACAATTCTAAAGCTTCTGTTTAATTTGGGGATAACTATATAATGACATCCATGGCCATGATCCCAAGTTACAAACTCCTTGTGGCACAGATTATCTGTTTTGTCTCTGTATTAGACACTCTACAGTGTGGGACAGAGGCTCTTTTAGTTACCTCTAAAGATCAGAATCAACCAGTACCAGTAGGAAAAAAAAATCCTCCTTTTGAGGGTGGGGGT
Source organism: Erpornis zantholeuca (assembly GCA_013400515.1). Lineage (NCBI taxonomy): Eukaryota > Metazoa > Chordata > Aves > Passeriformes > Timaliidae > Erpornis > Erpornis zantholeuca. The sequence goes on along the minus strand of VZTN01019182.1, from coordinate 18,171 downwards.
GTTTTGCAAACTGTGTGTTATTCAGGACTGCCCTGTATAGTCAGTACCTGTACAAAACATCCAGGCATCTGACGTTTTTGGTCCAAAAGCTCTAAAAAGAGGAATCTTAGAGTATATGTTCTGAGGGGAGAGACAATGTATGTCTGGATGTGTGTGTATGTAAAACAAAAACTGTGCATATTACAAAGGACTACCTTAGCTGAACCAAATGAAATTGCTTAAGAGAAAAATAGCATTGATGTAACCTCCTACACATCAGGCTTTGCTTTTACAAATATTATAGCTGAATTTCCTTCCTAAAACGCAAAACCAAAACAAACCACAAACAAACAAAAACCAAAAACAAAACCAAACCCCAACCAACCAAAAATCACCCCCACCAACATCAACAAAAAAATTCACCACCAAAAAGCCCCATACTACAAACTACAGAACCAAGCAGCTGTGCATGTTATTTTAAGATAGCTGACTCTTGATTTGATTAGGTTTTTTCAGCTGTGTCCCGATCTAGACTCTGAACTGGTCTGTCCCTGACAGAAATGTACACCTAAAAGAACAGTATTTTAAAGAGAAATTCTGATAGAGAAGGCAGAAAACCTTTTAATGTTCAACAGGGGCAGCCACAGTATTTTATAGCAAGCACAAACCATCGATTTCCATCTTCCTACAAACAGATTCTGGACCAAAACGTTCACAATACAAAACTAAAAGCAAGCACAAAACCTGTACAATTGCCTGAGCATATGCAGGTTCATCCAAAAGGATGAGGGTAGCTAGAAGAAAATACCAACTAAATCTTGCAGCCAAACATAGCTAACAAACAAATGCAAAAATTAGGTCTGTTTTCTTCCTCCCCTCCTCAGTTTCTCTTACACTTATTCCCTTTGTGAGGTTATGTTTACTCACTTTATGCCACATGCATGGAGTCATAAAAGCCACTTAGAAAAGGGCAGCTCAAATAATAGCAAGAGAAACAAATGGATTGAAAGAGAAATACAGAGTTGAAGACGGCAAAGGAGGAAAAGTACCAAAAACCCACCTACTTCTTAAGCACTTCACCCTATTTCTAAATCACTTTGGATGGAGAAAATATAAAGACTCTTCTCTGCTGAAAGCTGTACAACACTGACCAGCGGGCAAGAGAATGGGAAGGTCTGGGTGGTCAGGTAGCAGATTATTCTTTCCCCTGCCAGTGTTAAAACAGCAGATAGCCTCAGTTACAATCTTGCCTTGCCAGTGTTACCACGGTAAATAGCCTAAGAGTGACATTACCTACTAAGACATTGGAAGTCATGTTATTCAGTGTAAGTATACTTACTGGCTGGAGGTAGGACAGTACATAGAAGACAATCAAATTATCCAGAAAGTAAAGAAAGGCAGGAATGGACCACTTCATGGAATTACATACATTCTTCCAGGAAAAACATTCAGAGAGATGATCCATACAACCCTTTTCTGAAAGGAAAAAAAATCAGTAATAAAATAAATCATTCTTATTATTGAAGAATATAACAGAATAGGTACCACTGCTCTCTTTTCAGGAACACCATCAGATTGAAAACACCTGGGTTCCACAGGTCTCTGGCAACACAGAAACCTCTGTTCCAGGGCAGAACACACAGCTGGAGGAGCAGTCCTGTGCCTGTGGTGTTCACCTTGCTTCAGCAGAGAAAATGTCACAGAACCTGTTACATCCATCAGAGTATTTGTCCACTGGGAGCAAAAATTCAATTTCCAACCATTCTTTGAGGGCCAAAAAGCACCCCAGAGTCCCCACACAATAGCAACATCCTTACTGGGTGTGACTTTCTGTTGGTTATTGATCAAATCTACAACAGGAAAAATGACACAGACAGTGGATTCCTTCATAGAGCACCCAAAGGTCAGCCAGCTAAGTCAGAAGTGCAATAAAAACCAGAACTCAGTATCTGTAGACCACAGCACATGATCTGGGTAAAAAGAGAACATATAGGAAAAAAGAAAGAAAGGACAAAGCACGAAGAATGACATTTACTTAGGTATTCAGGACACAAACTTTAGGAGGAGGACTGTGATAAACTTCAGACTACTCCAGAGCCAGTGCCAAAAGTACTTTATTAGCACAGATTTAAAACTACCCAGTGTTATCTAATCCTCTCCTGAAGCACCAACACATTGAGTTCAGCAATACTCAGACATCTGGACTTAAAAAAAAAAAAGAGGGAGAAAGGGAAGAGGAGGGGAGAGGAAAGGAGAGGAGAGAAAGAAGGAAAACATGCAATCAGCAGTAGGCAATGATGGCAAACACTGACAAAATATATTTACTGTCTTAGGTAAGTCTGTACTAAATGGTGGAGGTGAAAATTTTATTAGCTTCCCAGAGCCGTGACTGTTTCCTGGAGAAGTAGACAAAGCCAACCATTCAATTTGACATGAACCTCCAGTGCCTGACACCCTCTTCCAATTTAAATATTTGTTCTCTACCATTTATGAAATGCTATGAAGTTAATCTCTCATAGCTTTCACATAAGGACAGAAAAGAAAGAAAAAACAAAAATCACCTGCAATGCAACACCTGTGGCAAGTGGAGAGTGTCATCTATCATTAAAAAAATGCATTTGTAGGACACCAAATCTTGGAACGTCAACAATGCATTTTAGTTATTTTAAACACAGGTACTTACCTTTTTTCCTATTCCAGAGTGCCAACACCACACAGAGGACCAGTTTTACTACTTCAGAACACATGTTCACTGTAGTTGGAAGGTAATCATACTTGTTATCTGTGGGATTCAGCAAATCAGAGAGTACACAATCAGTTTCTGTCTCCTGTATTCATAATTAGAACAAGAACCTATTTTAACCACTCCAATCACAATTTTAGTCACAAAAGTCTTTGCCAGAACTTCTGTTATAAATGTTTCAATGTTTATGGTATACAACTTCCTAAATGGCCTCTTTTCTGGGTTTAAATCTTTCCTCATTTGGTCCCAGTTTACAGGAGACCTTTTTTGGAAGAACCTTAGAACATGACTGTTTTTAAAAAAAAAATAAATAAATAGGAATGTTTTCCCCAAAGAGGAATGGGGTATTTTTAAGCCTCACAAAAAAATGGCTTCCAGGATGACACAACCTTCTTTTAGGACTGGCAATACCAGCCAGTTTTAGCACACCCACTAGGATACCACTTCTCTCCTCAGCCTGTTGCAAGAAAAACATTTCAACCAAATCATCTACTGTCAACAGTGCTTACACAACAATTTACTCTTCAAAGCATCATGTATAACATAAATCACCTGCCTCATCTTTTAAGGGTAGAGGAAATACCTTGCAACCCAAATTATACCAGTATGGTAGACCACTAGGTAGACAGAAATTTTCCAGTGCAGAAACACATGTCCCTATAAATGTAATAGGATGTTTATGCAAAAAACTCTGCAGGTGGAGAAGCAGGGGGTTTGGGCATGTTTTAGCCCAAACATCAACGCTTTCTTATTCATAGGTATTGCCCAACAGTACCTTCATTGGCAGAATACTTCATCAGAAGGATTCGACTTGAGCCCAACGCAATGAACACTCCTCCAAGCAGAAAGGTCTGGCTGGTTGTCTTGGAGCAAAGGGCAAATCGGCTACACCACTCCAACTTCATTCTGCTGCCTCGCCGTCAGCACCCTTCAGATGGCAGGATAAAAAACCACTATAAGCAGTACTTCCAGAAACTGGTTACACAAGGCAAAATAAGTGTATTTCACTGCTTCGTGTTAATTTATACAAAGATATTTACATCATAGAACAAGCCATGATCTTGTTCTACAAACTATGGTTTACCTACTTAAAGAAATATCGAGTTCAACCTATGACCAAACACTGCCATGTCAACTAGACCATGGCACCAAGTGCCACGCCCAGTCTTTCCTTAAAACACCTCCAGAGATGGTGACTCCATCACCTCCCCGAGCACCTCATTCTAACATATAATCAATATAATCATCCTTTCTGTGAATAAATTCCTCCTGATGTCCAACCTAAACCTCCCGTGGCACAGCTTAATACTCTGCCCTATTGTCCTGTTGCTGGTTACCTGGCAGAAGAGGCTGACCACCACCCGGCTACACTCTCCTTTCCAGCAGGGACTGATAAGGTCACCCTGAGAGAAGGATATGAAGGACCACCAAAGGGGGATAAACAATGTACACACAGGAACTCTGAAGTGACAAGAAGGCTGGTTCCTGAGAAGTCTGCATCTACGGCATACGGATTAGCTAAAAAAGATTAAATATTTCACACGCTTATGCTCCTTTAATATATTTTTAAGTGCTTTTGCTCCTAATCACAGCAAGGAGAAGCGCTGCAGCAGCGGAGCGAGACCAACCCTTCAGAGCTGACCTGGCGCCGGCTCGTTCCCCGCGGCGGGGGAGGCACAGGGCAGCCGGAGCCGAGCACCGGAGCCGCGTTCTCTGCCTCCAGCGCCGCCGTTACTCGCCCGAGCCGTTAACGGGCCCCGGGGCCTCAACAGCCAGCCGAGGGAGGAGCAGGGAGGGGAACCCCTGTGGGCCAGCTGTGGGCTGGGGTCCGTCCCATGTCGGCGGGGCAGCCGGAGCGCGGCGAACTGATGCGGGGGGACACCCACCTCGCCGCCGCCTCCTTCTCACCGGAGGAGGAACACTTGCCGGGCTTTACCGACCGCCTCCTGCCACGTCGCTGCTTCAAGCTGCAGCCGGGAGCGGCGGGGCGGCGGCCGTGCGGGGCGAGCGGGG
>VZTN01019182.1:2732-13221 GCA_013400515.1 Erpornis zantholeuca | reverse complement strand
TCACGTGGGCGGTGGGGGCGGCCGCGGGAGCGCCGTGCCGAGGGCGGGGGGGCGGCGGCTGTCCGTTTGTCTGCCCGTCCGTCTCTCCGCCGCAATGCAGAACGTCATCAACACGGTGAAGGGGAAGGCCCTGGAGGTGGCCGAATACCTCACGCCCGTACTCAAGGTGCCGGTCTTGCGCTAGAGTCGGGATGGGGAGGAGGGACACCCATGGCCGCCCCCGCCTGCGGCCGCACTTCCCTGCCCGAGCGCCCGGGAGCCGACTGTCCGTGCCCTTGTCCTGCGGGTCTCGGAGGGCGCCGTGCTGGGCGTGCCGGGCACAGCCATCGGCCCTCATCACGCACCGGGCCGGAGGGGATGGGGGAACCCGAGCTGGCGCTCACATCTCCCTGGGAGCGGGGAGCATCCACCTGGGAGGGGCGGGCCTTTCGAAGAACAGATGTTGCTGGTCCTGCTTCTCAAGGAATTACTTAAATGCGTTGCCGTTTTCTGTTGAAGTCGCGAAACTTTTACCCGGTTGCGTGACCAGGAATTGGAATCCAAGCGTACAGACAGGCTTGAGCCTGGTTTCAGGCATTGCGTTGCAATGGTTATTTTGGGTAAAGGGCAACTTTTTCAGCTGTCATAAAAAAACCCAAACCAAAGCAACAAAATTAGCTACACCTTCGTTATGTGAGCGCACACACATTACGTAGCACAGCTCATTCCTGTGTCAGAATTACAGTATAAATACGAACCTCTGTGCACTAATGTAGTTGAGAATAGTAGAAATGAGCTGTTGTGTCCTTGTAAAGGCGGGCAGCATATCTGTTATAATTCCTGTTACTGCATATTTAGGTAGAAACAAATTACGGTTTTCTGCAGTTGTTACGCTACGTCCCATTCTCTGACTCTTATTTGCCAACAATTTTTTGTGTAAACCCCAACTTTGTGTACAATTGCTTAACTTGGCAGCAGTTTTTTCACTACTGATTTTGATACTTCTGCATGTTTTTGAAAAAACACTTATTTATGACAGTCTCTCTGCCTGTGGTTTGACCTTTTATGTGCTTTGCACCCTGCAGCTTACATCTCTGGGCAGACAGTCAATTATTAATTGAATTTGTCTCTCTGTGATATGTGGGGTGCTCTTGTCTGGATAGTGGACCTTTCTCGAGTTTCCCACCATCATGAAATGTGTAGGTTGCAGTGAAGTTGTGGCATGGGAAGGTGAAGTGATGTTTTTACCATAGTACTGTTGTTGTTGCACAACTGTAATAGTGGAGGAATTCATGTGATGAGATGGATTATTGGGAGGAGGCAGGAGCAGAACCTTCCAGAAATTGAAAGTGTTAATATTATGTGTATATGTTCTCTTTACAAAGGGTCGAAATAAATAGTCCATCTTGGTAGCTTTTGAAAGAAGCTAGATCTGTGTCTCTCACAATCAAAGAATTTACTTAGATGAAGCAACAAACTATTTGCCCTCAGGGAACAGAGGATAGATATTTTACACGTTTTCTTTCTGTGATTCCAGAGACACAAGTTTGTGCATGTTGCCTACTGCTTATGGTTCATTTTGAGGTGAACTAGTAAGTTGTCTCCACTGTGGTATTGCACATTGTGTTATTAAGGATTCTGAGTTTTGTAGCAATTCAAATTACTTTGATTTCAGTCAGCTAGCACATAATGATGTTACAATGTTAGTACAGCTGCTGTTTTCCCTATCTCAATCTTGTTCTTTAATGTATCTTCCTTAGAAATGAGGCAGAAAGGCAGTAATCAGTACCATATGAAACAGGTGTGCTCCTTTCATTTTCCATAGCACAGGTGATAGCACACATCAGGGTGAAGGAACAAGAATAACCAAGTTTAACTTGGGCTGCTTTTCTTTAATGTTTTCCAACAGATTAAATAAGATGAATCTTGTGGCTGGAAGCAAGACATTTTCAGTTGCTGCTTTTAGTCTTGATAGAAAAAAATTAGGACAAGGATAGTTCTGTAGGGCAAGAAGTCAGCTATGCCATGGTTGAAGTTGTATTCTTTTTCAAAAGCCATTTTTGATAGCCGTAATGCTAGGGAACAGTAGAATACCTTGGTACTTGAGGCTTTTCTGAAGAAACAACCAGAAGTCAAAACATAATACACTTGTTCTAGATTTGAACATGATAAAAGATGTGTTATCCTTAAGCTTCATAAACCTCTTCTAACCTAAACTACCTATCAGCTGTGGCAGAGGTCACCTTCAGGCTGATTCATGGATCTCTGGACAGAACTAGCTGCAAAAGAAAGGTGGAGAAGATGTTTGTGTTTCCAGTAAAGTGGAGTATGTTGATTTGTCAGCAGTTCTCAAAATTTCTGAAATTTTTTTTATTGTAGGAGTCCAAGTTTAAAGAAACTGGAGTAATTACACCTGAAGAAGTAAGTATTTAGAAACTTAAATGTATTTTGAAAGCAGTGATGCCTTTTTATTATGCAGAATGACCATGTTAAACAGTTCATGTCTTTTCCAGTTACTGCTTCTTGAAACAATTTCCACAAAGTGAAATTTCTAAGTGGCCTTTTTACTCAACAAATGATGTAGATCAGCATAATTTCTCTTGTGATGGCACTAGGTGTCTCAATGTGGGATGCTTCTTTATTATGCTGTGAAAAGATTGTAAAGAAGTTAGGTCAACAGCTCCATTTGTCATGGGAGTTTAGGACTGAAGCAGGAGTATATTGATTTTTAAAGTCTGTCCTCTGAGCAACTCAAAGGGGAGCTTTTATCTCTGGAAGAGTCTTTGCTTACCTCTGTTTTGGTTCTTTCCAAGCCTCTGTGAAGATCATTACATGTATTTGTCCACCCCAAGTATCCAGTGATTATTATTTTTCCCTCTTCTTCTCTAGAGGCTGCTTTAGGCTGGTGGTATTTTGGATTGCTGCCAAGCAGTTGTATTTTTTTAAGAACTCCAGTGTAAAGAGCAACAAACAGGATGTTTTTCCTGGAATAGTAAGAACACTGAGTGTGTTGTGCTATTTTAATTTCCCTGTTACACTTTTTCTCATATTAAAGTGCTACTGATCTGCAAATACTTTGTCTTTACAGAGGTCTAATAAAACAATGTCAAGACTGTTAGGTAAAATGAAAGAAAAATGAAACAATGAAAAAATGTAAAGATAAGATGGAAAAAAAATGGAACAAATGATGATTGATGCAGGTAGATAATGTGGACAGAAGTATTTTTCTTAATATTGGTGCCTGCATTTTCCTTCTGTGTTGCTTGGCAAGCAAACACTCATTCTCTCTCTCTGACACAGAAGTACCACACAGAAAAACAAGCTTAGCAACATGATGTTCTCCTGTTCTGATAACCATATGTATGTGTGTGTGTAAATATTCATATATGTTAAACAGTGATACATGATCTTGATTATATATAAACTAGAATAACAGAGAAAGTGTAGACAAATGTTCTACCAGTACTTAATCCCATCTTGATTTATGGGAGAAAAATTTGCAGTAGTGCTGTAAGAAAATGTAGCTTCTATAGAACATATCTAGAGCCACACTTTTATTACATTAAACAGTTTGCAGCGTTTAAGCACCACTGGGAGTGTGAATAGTCTGTGTTCTGTGTGTCAAGTTAGATGCTGCTGGGATGAATAAATTGGATCGTTCAAAACAGTAGTCAAGGGAACTGGTTATACAGCAAGATTAAATTTTTGTTAAATTTAGATGAAGCTGGAGCATGGATCTGCTGATTGTCCCTTTGACAGTCTTTATAAAGTAATGGTTGCTCAAGAAGAATAATGACACTAGGATGTTGTCTTTGAGTTTGGATTTCTTTGGTAATTTTAGCTGTCTTTCAGTCTGAGACACTAAATGGTTTGTAGATTTTTGTGGGGTTCCTGTGGCTTGCCTTTGAGGATGAGTAAATTAACAGTAAGGGTAAAGATGACTCATTAATCAAACTCAACACCTTTTCCCTCTTTTTGCTTATCTATGTATTTGATTTAATTTCGAAAATTCTTGCCTGTCATGAGTTCTTACTAGTTAATACCTCCAAAAGATGACACCTGTTTTAATTGGATATGTAAATATAGGGAAATTGTTGAAATCATTAATTCCAGGACTAGAAATAACATGTCCTAAGATTGATCTCCTTCCACTTTGCAGTACTGATTCAAGTATGAGGTAGCATTGATGCTTGAGAAATAGAAAGTGAAACCAGCTAGATAATTTTGCTGCCTAAGGTGAAAAAAATGTAGATGAAATTTCAAGTGCTGTTATTGGGCTGTGTATCTGTTAGACCCACAAACAACACTGTTTTTTCGTATTTAATAATATATTTCAACATTGGAGTCACAAACAGAGTTCCAGTTCCTTGAACAGAGCATTTTAAATAATTCTTGAGTTTCATTTATGTTCCTAATGTAAGAGATTAGTTTTAAAATTTCTGTGTGTATTGGGAGGGTTTGCTGGCATTTTTTAAAGAGATTTCAGTTTTGCTAGAGGCTTGTGTTGAAAAATAGGTGAAAGGGAAGCACTTTTGAAGAGCTTAAGCCTGATAATCCATGTGCAATCCATGTGTGTGCTGTGGTGTTTCCTGCTGCGCTGATCCGCCTCCCTTTGGAGGACTCTGTGAGGAAATGGCTGTGACCTGCTGCAGGCCTGTTATGTCACCCTGCAGCAGCTTCTGGGCAGCCAGGGAGGGTGGTGTTATAAACTGGCACTTCAAGACAAGAGAGCACCTGTAGCAACAGCTGTGCACCTCATATTCCAAAGTGACTGCTGCAAAGCCCACAAAAATCACTTTCCGTAAGTGCAGGCTTCCCTTCCTCAATTTATGTGTACAAAAAACAAGCCCAGAGGGTTGGACGTTGCTGGGTGAGTTTTGAGTTTGTACACAAGTCTAGTGTGACACTGCTGGCAAGTTTAACATGACAATGTCACTTTGAAATAGTAATGCAATATTATAAAAGGCTTCATCTTTTATACTAAGAAGCAGAGTGAATATTTTTTACAACTTTTTCTTCAGAACAAAGTTATCGATAAGATTTTTAGTGTACTAAGTAAGTGGTAATCCATTTTTAGTTAACATCAGTGATCAACTATTATAGTGATGGTCATTATATAGAACATAGGCTGTTTATTTCTTTGTTGCAGTTCTCTCACTGATTCAGTGGATTGATGTTCTTGCTTCTCTTACTGCAAAATTGTTTTGAACAAAGAAAGAAGTAAAACTTTTTTTTACATTAAGGCCTTTGTTGCTTTGTAAGTGTTTGAATAGTGGGAAATAAAAATAATTTCTTTATTACAAAGGAAACAATATTACTAGGTCCAGAAACTTTTTTGGTTTTTACTAGACTGGCAGGTAGTACTGCAGTGTTTGAAACTCTGAATTTGCTATGGTGCTCAATAAGCATTTCGGGTGAAGTCTATTTAATCTTTGCATCTTCATGGTTAGCTGAGAAATGGGATTAAAATAAAGCATCAAGCTGATTGAAACATTAGTTAATTACACAGTTAATTGATCGAAGGAATGTGGAACTGAAATACTAATACAGAGAAAAAATTGGAGATTGTTTCCTTGGGCCATATTTAACAGTAATTTTTTTTCCTGCCTTAACAGTTTGTTGCAGCTGGAGATCACTTAGTTCACCACTGTCCCACTTGGCAATGGTAAGTAAAATTGAAAGAATTGTATAAAGCTAGCTTTCCTACTCGTGCTCTGGTGTGTTTCCACTGGATTCAGCTATACAGTTGTCTCATTTCAGATCAGTAAGTGGACTTTTCCAGTAGAACTTTTATGATGGCTCTATATTTAAGTCAGGCAGGGCTTACTAATTGCTGTATAGCAGTAGCTGAGGTGGATTTGTTTGTGGATTTTTTGTTTGTTTTTCTAAGGTTTTAGGGGAAATAAGCTGTTATATACTGTGACAGCTTTTAATTCTTAGCTGCAGTAGCAGCGTGTCTCCCGGGGTTTGTCTTGGTGGTTAAAAAAGCAAAGGCCATGTGCAACTGTATTGCTAGGAAGTAGCTGTGTACTTTGGTGTACTTTGACAAGCATTTGTTAATTAATTATGTTCAAGTTGGCCCAGAGCAGTTCACTTTGTGAAATTTGGAAATCCCTTCTGTTTCATGTACAGTAAGGGTGCAAATAAGTTGCTTCCTCATGTTTTACTCGTGTCTTGCATTATGAAACTAATCTGCTCCTAAATGAGCATTGTCTGTGCAGTCATATCATCAGAGTCTTGGCTCTGTACTGGGCCATGAATTGCTGAAGGAAAAATTACTGTATTTGAATCTCCCTCCTTCACAGAAAACATGATGTTGAGTATAGCAGCAGTTTGGATTGGGCTATTTAGAATGTTACTCTTATTTCAAACCAAAAGCCATTAAAGGTAAAGGCAAGTGCCTAAGTAATGTCAAATTTAGAGCACTTAAGCACTACTGACTATGGACAGATTTTACATTTATAGAGGTGTATTTCTTGCTTTTCTGAAGTTGCTTTCTTCAGATGTTTGCAACTTTGTTGTTGCAGATCCTAGAAAATTTTACATATTCTGTCAGCCCATCTTTTCCTGGCCATCTCAAGGTGAAAGTAGTTTTTGAGTCATAAAATAGTTTTGATCCCAGAACAGTTAGGGGTGGCCAAGCTTTCTAATACCATACCAAATGTATATAGGGAAGAGTAAAGTTATAACAAACCAATTCTGAGAATAGGTCAAGAGGATTATATAAAATGTTCCTGACACAACCTGAAAATAGAAGAGTTCTTTTGTTTGCAGGTCATCAAATTCTCAAATGGTGCACTTCATTTTACAGGGCTTCAGGAGAAGAACTAAAAGTCAAAGCTTATCTGCCAACAGACAAACAGTTTTTGGTAACTAAAAATGGTAAGGCTGAAATTTAAATGTAAGTGTTCTTAGAATTGACAGCATGGTTGGCTTTGCTGTCAACTTTTCTGATTTTCCGTATTGATAGGGGAAGCAAATCCCTCACACTTCGGATGTTCTGGCTTTGCAATATTAAAGAAGTTTTGCCTGCACTTCTAAATGCTTTTTCTTACACCATCTTATAGTGAGAACTTTATATGAGAAATAAAGCTTGCCTTGATGAAGTATAAATGAACTTTAAACATAGTAAACCTCTTTGTCTGTCTTTGCTTCAACTCATGTTCAGTGTCTAACAGGAAAATTTGTGTTCCTCTTTCCTTTAAAAACTCAGGCTATTCAAGAGTTCTCAAAATGTCTTTCATAGTGACACTGATATTTCTAACTCAAGTATGTAATTAATGTCAATATCCTTGTCAATAATAATCATAAATACAATCTTGAATTAATTTTTTGTCAGCTTCACAGTTGTGTTATGTAATATATGTGGTGACTAGCTTCTCAGTGGATAAGAAGGATAACATCTTGGTACAACCATGGGGAAATCCAAAAGATCTTGTATCAAAATATGTCGATGCCATTAGATGAAGTTTTAATACTAAGAAAGCCTGAGGAGATTTTTGCCTGAGGAGGATTGTGTTATATGCTTGGATTTTCCTCGCTGGCTTTTGGAGTCTTGCAGTGCACTATCATGTGAAAATTGCTACAGTGGTGTTGGATGTTTTCCTGAGCTGGGCCTGATGGTTTGTTGGCCAGTTGATCTGCTTCATTTCTTTTCCTGCCACTTCTGACGTTCCTCATTGCTTCAATCCTTCTTGATCACATTCCAATATAATGTGTTTCCTGCTTCTGGTGTCACATTGGCCTCCCACCTGAGTAAAAGCTGTGGGCTATAGTTGAAACTGGGAGCCATCCTACAGACCTCATTTTGGAAGTCTTCGGATGACTTCACTGAGACTTTCACACCCCTTTTGTCCCTTTCTGAAAGGTCAAAGAGTAGTTTTCTGATGTTGCACTTCATGCAGCAGATTTGTTTTTCTCCACATTAATCAGAAAGGAAAGAGCATTTTCTGTACAGTTTTTGTTTATGCTATTGGAAAATGCCTGCTTTGCCTTAATCAGATATTCAATCTTTGACTGTTTTCTGAAAGCATTATTTAAATCTCTATCTGAAGGGTTCTGTAACGCATATGACAGAAGTTATTCCAAATATCACATGAATTCTGACCTCCTAAACTTCTAGATATTAAATTATAATTAAATATACCTAATGTATTGCATAAATAGCTGATGCAAACTTTTAGCAGAATTCTAAAGCTAAAATGAGTTTGGAAAACTGATGCAAATCCAGGCAAAGTTGTCCTTAGTTGTTTACCAATGTAAACAAATGAACAAAAACTTAACAAATGAAAAAAACTACCACGTTCTTTCCAGTTGTTAGCAAATGAGAAGTTTATTTTTTTCCAATCCTTAAGAGATAGGATGAAACTGCTATAATACTTAACAGAAAGATGAACTTTTAAGGCTACTGCAATCATTGTATTTTATATGAAGTAAAATATCTGTTACAGAACATCAACATATGTTTGTAAGTTCATACTTTTGCATTTGAAATACAGCCTTGGGATTCCTTAAATAAGGATCTATGAAAGACTGCCACATTTTAGAAAGCCCTGTAGGATAATACCATTCTCCAGTCTGGTTTTATGTAAGAATGACTGACTGCATTCTTTTTGTTTTGCTATTTTTTGTAGTGCCGTGCTATAAAAGGTGTAAGCAGATGGAGTACTCAGATGAGCAGGAAGCAATTATAGAAGAAGATGATGGTGATGGGGGATGGGTAGACACTTTTCACAATGCAGGTATTCAAGGTCTTGCTTCAGGCTTTGCATTTGGTCATATGATTTTCAGTTTCCACTCTCAGAAAGTAAAATGTTTCTTATTTACAGATGTCTGTCTACCAATATCTAGTCTGGAGAAAGTTACATTATCAGCTACCCACCTGATTGGTACATGATGTCTAACTTTGTGGCTCTATATGCTTGAAATGGGCTCCTTTTTAGAGATGATGGCAATTATTTCAGTATTCTCTTACTAAAGTTCTAGCAAGTTATTTTAAAATATGAGCTGCATAGTGCCTCATTCCTTAGCAAGGAAATCCTGTGAAGAGAATGTTAGTTTAAATTATGGATGCCATACTAAAAACAAATAAGATGTTAAGTACAGAGATGAGTGTGGGAGATTACTATTTTTTTACATTAAGCCCTTAAATGAGCTTGTGTTTATAAAGAAGTTTAAAAAATGCTGCTTAAATTAATCTTATCTCACAGGCTTTTCTAGCACGGTGTCTTATAAATCCTTTTGGTTTTTTCTAATTGGCAATTCTATTAGTTTTAGTCTGGTTCTTGATGTTCTGTCGTGTGTTAATACAATTCAGTCCTTCAATGATGCTTTCTTCACCATTTCCAAAAGTACTTCTCTCAGTTTTTACTCTCTTCAGTGTAAATTTTTTTTGCTGTAATGTGCAGAAAGTTCTCTGAGTAGTTAGCCAGGGTGGGGAGAGAAAGGGTCGAAGATGGTGCCTTTTGTTTCTGTAGACATACATTTTTCAACATTATCAATTCTTAAATGCATCACAGTTCATAATCAAATACCCTCCCCCACCAAAGAAATAATTTGGAATAGTTTGTCATGTCCTTGAATTAAGTATGCAGTATCCATCCCTGCTGTGAATAGACTCCTCTGCCAGGTTTTTCTTTTTAGTGTTGACTGGTTTGGGCACCATACCATACAGCACAGCTGTGCTGTGACTAAACCTGGCCAGGTCTCCAGATGCTGTCATATGAGATAAAATCTGTTTCCACAGCTGAAGAGTTAATTGGATAAATGTACTCTGTCAAAGCAGAATCTTGGAGTGTTTCTGAAAAGGTACAGTGTGAGAACTGCAGTAAAACCAGAAAGCTACTGGGGAGGAACTCAAGAGTGGACACTACTGTGATTTGGAGTGGTTTTATACCCCCTCTTCCTCTCAGCTAAAAGCACTGAGTGCTCTGCTACAGTATGCTTTTTCATTGCTTTCAAGAAGCTCAGAAATATATGCCTGCCTTTTTCATGAAGTTGAGTTCCATTGTCGTGATGTGAGTGCCTCGCCTAAACTCACTTCTGTGCAAAAATACCTTAAAACAGAAGTCCAAATTTGCAGAGTTCCATCACAAACTTTGTAAGACATGGCACAGTTGTGCTGTGGTGCTCTGTGATACTGGTGTGGTTTGCTTAGGGATGTCCAGCGCTAAGCATGTTACCAATACCAAATGAACAGCCTCTCACATATCAAAGTTGTTGTGATATATGACTTGGAAAGATGAGACGCTGCTTTCTGCAATCCTTGCAAGCTCTTTCTGTGCTATTCTCTAACAAAGGACCAAGCTTTTCTAACACAAACTTCTTTTTCAATTTACAGGTATAGTGGGCGCAACAGAAGCAGTTAAGGAGATCACACTGGACAGTAAGGTACTTGTTTCTAAATTTTCCTGTTGCTTATTACGGTGCCTGAAGGTAATAGCAGTTTTCCCAGTGTCAATCTAGTACTCCCTGTGAAAGATTAAAATACACTTTGTCACTAACTATTTTG
>VZTN01019181.1:192684-210510 GCA_013400515.1 Erpornis zantholeuca | reverse complement strand
AAGAAAAGAAAAGAAAAGATCATGTCATCATGATAAGGCCATAATAAAACAAATAATGATAAGAAATTGTCTAATCTTATTTATGAGTATTTTAATTCCCCCAAAACTAGACAGACACACATAAAACTAGAATACTGGGTTTATGATGCAGAATGTTAGGACAGACCTATAGGACAAATTCAGTTTACTCAAAGCCCAAAGAAAGATAAAAGTGGAAAGAAATATGAAACATTTGGTGTTGGATAAATCTTACCTAATAGAGAGATATATCAGATATTAAAAAGTCTTATCAGAACAAGATGGGAAATCAGCTCTGCTCACATTTCTTATGAACAGATATTTATCCTTTTCTCCTAACTGCAGAGAGAGCACAGATGACCAAAAACTATAGATTAAACAGATTTATATTTGATGTATCTATGGATACCATAAATTAGGTCTTACTAAAAGCATTGTCTATAATTACTTAACTAATAAAGGAAAGGCTTTTAAAAGGAAGACAAAGGGAAGACAAAATCCTCTCCTGCTGAGTGATGGAAGTTGTTGATCCTAAGGAGACAGAACTGATTAAAGCCCTTTTTTGCTTCCAGGTTCATTGTCATCAGGCTCTTAATACATCACAATGACACAGACTAAAATTTTTCTTTCAATCGAAATAGAGTGTATTAAAGAGTAGGCAAGACATATGTTTTCAGGTTGGCTGGATGTTATGAAATTCATTATATGACAGCCTGAGGATTGGCTGGAGTAATCCTAGAATCATTTCCACTTGTCTTTGAGATCTTATAGAAAACAGGCAAAGCCAGCAGTGTAGAGTTAGTACCCACTATCAAAGTGGGAGGGTAAGAAAGGCAAAAAAAAGGACAAAAAGGGAAAATGTTGTCCAACCAGCTTTATTTGTATTAGCAGAAAAAGGCTGGAACAATCCAAGTGCTTTATAACTAACGAAAAGATAACCAGGAGATCAATATAGGATTTATCATGATCTAGGCTTGTGAAGATAATCTAATTGCTTTTACATCAGGGAGACTGGCCTTGGGGTTGTAGAGAATTTGTAAATACTTTGGCATTGCGAAACTTCTAACATTTTCTCAGGGAACATGCTAAGGAAACATGGTCAGGACAGAACATCTGCCGAATGCCCAACTGATTGGAAAAATATCATTAAAGAGTGATTCTTTTTTCCCTGTAAAAGAACAATCTGGTTGAGTGCAGTTCTGTACTGATTCTGGGTTAATTTTTTAAAAAGTTTTAGTAATTTTGATAAGAAGTTAAGACTGGGCATGAAATTTACCATTGACAGCAGGCTGGGAGTATTTACAAGCATGATAGAGGCCAGGCTTAGAATCTAACATGATCACAGCCAATTGAAGAAAATATTTGCTGAGCAAAAATGCACTTCAATAAGGACAAATGACAAGCTCCATACTCAGCAGAAATAATCAACTGCCATAAATACAAGACAAGAAACAGATGATTAGATATCATTGGTACTGAAAAGAACCCAGGCATTTAATGGGCCACAAACTGAACGTGAATCAACAGTATCACATAATTGCCATAAAGAGAAAAACATCCTAGAATATGTAAACTGGATTGATGTCCATGAGGTTGGTGACATGCTGTTGGATTGTATTCAGCACCAGTCTGAACTCTGTCAAGAGGAATTTGCCACAGTTCAAGAAGGATGTAACCCTGATGAACAGGGTTCAACAAGGAATAATGAACATTACTAGCTCAGCGAAGAACTGACATAGGAAGATATGTTAAAAAGGAGACAGAGAGAACATGCACTAATAATTAAATGTATAATAAAATGTTGTAAAAATAGAGTGGAGAGAAAATCTGTCCTTGGTAAAGGTCAGGTAGATCCTTTTGGGTAGATCAGCCTGTCTGGGCATCACATCTAGAGCTATTTTGTTTACGTTATCAGTGCAAGATTTCTACAGCACTAAAGCACAGGAATGTATTTTGGGGAAGGTTATAGAAATTCCACTGTTCAGAGTTGAAGAAGTAACTGTCAGGAATGGCAGAATTATAGCTGGTCTTGCCTTTCAATAACAGGTGATTCTTTATGTTGAAATATTTCCTTTAATTTTGGTTATGAGGCTTGCGAAAGAATCTCAATTTATTTCTATGCTTCCTTTCTGCTGATCCAAGGGCTTATCTTCGTCTCTTTATCATTTGTTTTTTGTGGTTTATTTGGAGACCTATTTATGATACACTCAGTGGAATTTTTCATAGATAATTTTCCCTTTTATTCAAGAGTTATTTAGCTAAGAAGGTATTTTTAATGGTTTTATGAAAATGAATGAAGCAAAACTGATATATGTTACACATGGTATTTTTTCAGAGTCTACATTAGAGAAGTTTGAAAGTGACTGTGCTATACTTTAAATACATACCTTTTTGTATTTTAATGTCTGGTCAATGATTCATTGGTTACAACTGGTGAATAATAGAACAGTACTGTTTACAACTAACCATGAATTTCACACGTACATAGTGATAATAGCTCATTATATTTGGCCTCATAATGTTTAATAAACCTCTACTTTCGATGTCAGATTTCCACATGCAGATTTTTTATTCATCTGTAAAATTCTGTTACCAGCTCTGCAAATTCCTGCAGAAGGAAATATATACACTGTTATAAAAGACTTTTTTATGGAAGTCTGTGGTATACCTCCTTCATTAGGAAAGGAAAAAAAATGTCCGTGTTACTGGCAATAATTCTTTTGATGGATAAATTTAATAAACAGGCAGAAGATGTTCAATATAACCAAAAGAAAGAGGTATATATAGCAAAATCGTCCATGAATGGAACTGGTCTGAGGTGTTCTTCACAACTCTCAGCAATAATACACAATTCCCAAGACTTAGTAAGTGTCTTTCACTGTTAAACTCCAACAGTTGGCAGAAAGGTGTACAAAACCATCATTCTTCTTTTATAAATGGAAAAAGTGTGAAGAGGATGGCCTGAAGAGACAGAAATCAGCAGCAAGGCAAGTGTATAATTCCTTAAAGCATCCTTTAAAATTGTACATTTAAAATAAATGTTTTTCCTATAAACATTTCACTTTCATTTGCCTCACTTCATAATCTTGCAAGCTCATGTTCAGCCACTGAGCAAGTGCTAATTGTAATCTGGGAGTGTGCTATAAATATGGAACAGTCTTTTCTCCAAAGGGCTGGGGATAAACACTATGTTGTTGTTTCTTCTAAAAATGAATACAGAGCGTTGCTCTTATTATTTGATTTAGGAATGTATGGGTATATTTTTAGTTGTTTGTTCTACAGAGGTCTATTAGAGAACACTATTTTAGTTTCTCTATGATAGTTTTCAATTTAGCTTCAAAATGGCAAGCAGAAATAATTTGTATGTTTAGCAAAGTGAAAAAAAAAGGCATTCTGTCAGTAAAGTAAAGCCAATAATTCAGTTCTTTCTATACTCAAATGGTAGGAAGTTTAACTAGAGATGTGATCAGTTCAGCTCCAACTTCCTTGAAGAACTCTGACCCATCAAATCAGACTTGATGGGTGAGTGCTGAACAGACATTGCTTGTGTCTGTGTAGCTATTAAAGAAAGAAAACAACGGCCTCGACGGGGCTCCTTCCAAATGAAACCTCTGCAGATTGCACAGTGGTGAGATGAGCACATTTCCCCACTGCTTCACAGAATCTGAAATGATTGCAGTTAGTCCAAGTAATGTCTGCAGGGGTATTTTTTAGAGAGTATTTTAAAATCAAAACCTGTGCCTACTGGGTGACTTATAAAAGGAAAAATCCATTTCAGGGAAGGGACAAACTGCTGTGTGTTCCCCACAGGCTAATTTTTGAAATGGGCTTTTGAAATTCTTTTGCATTTGAAATGAATGACAGTCATTCACCTGTTTGTTTAGTCTGAGTTTCACATTCAGAGAAGTGGATAAGTGCCGTTTGAATAAAGTGCCCCAAAAAGTGCCCTTAAAGAGCCTTTAAGGATGTAAAAATCTTTCAAATCAGATTTGGGGCATGAGTCCCTACTTGCAGAATATTATAGTTTATGCAGTGAATGTGTCAAGCCAATTCTCAGCACAAAACTGAGTCCTCTTTTCCTGGAGTGACTACAACAGCCCAGATGTTTATGTACCCAATAATTTAGCACATGCATTGTGACACATGTTAACATGCTGCAACAAGAAGATATAGTTTGGTTTTCCCCCTAGAAAACACACTTGAAAGAGAACCTATTTATTTCTACTCTGCATATGGAGTTATGGATGGGATGAAAATTTAACCTGGATGTCTACAACAGCTTGAATTGAATTTGGATTAGAATATGGAATTAATCTCCTACCTGTGAAAAGGAAACGAAAAAAAACTGTGAGAGAACTTCTGATATGAATCATGAGGAGGGCATTCAGATTATGCCAAGGAACACTACAGTGTTTGTTACTGAAAACGTACATTGCAGATGCCTCAAAGAGAATTTAATACAAGACCTTTTCAAAGTGTTCAGTTGAGTTTGAATTCTGAGCAGAACATATTTTTGACTTTATCTCACACTTTAGCTGCTATTTGCAATAACCAGAATTAAATGTATAATTGTAGAAATGTCCTTGAAACAGATTTTTCACTGGTCAAATATCTCATCACTCAGAAGTTACATTTTAATGAAGTGTTTTATAGACTTTATCATAAATCTCTGCATTCACCTATTAGTAAGATGAGACTGTGTTAATAAAATTATGTGACTCCTTAAAATTAAGGATTAAAAGATATCATGATCATACGACATTCTGTTTTTAATGTTTCTGGTTATTTAAACATGATAATTCATACAAAAATGGTTCCCTGGGGTGCGATTAGGGCAAGTTTTGAGAGTTAAAATTATATTTTTCCTGAAACAGCAGCAATATAATTCAAGTGTTCTATCACCAGTAATTTGATTTGCTGTTCATTATAATAACAGTAATAATAACAAATTCAATTGCTATTAATGGGAATGTCATATGCACTTTCATAAAGGTTTTATTGTAATTTGGTATTAATCAGTGTATCATTAAAATAAAGTATTATCATCTAATTTGTATTTATTCAAGCATAAAGAAAAAAAAAACCTATTATGATGTACTGCACCATTATACAATCTTTTGCTTTAATGAAAAACAAATTTGCTACATACTTATGTATTTTTCTTACATTATAGGAGAGAAACATTGTACTAGAATGTTCTAATTTACAACATATACACCCAACAATATTGTCATGGCAAGGTTAAATTTCATCACTTCTTTCCTATTAAATCATCTCTTCAAAATCTTCAAGGTTAAAGCATGTTGGAAGAGCTTTCAGGACTGTGGTGCATCCCATCCATAATAAAGGAGTATATTTATTTGAACAAGTTATCTTTATTAACACAGATAATTGACTAAAGTAAAGGTTGATACAGCAGCTTCTAACCTGTATGAGATGTAGATTTCTCTATTTCCATAAGTAATAATATAAGGTGTTGTTACTCATATTTTACATTATCAGCTACAGTTACACAGAAAGGACTTTAAAACTGCAAAAAAGGCTCATTAATTTCACTGAATTTGTCATTTTTGTAAAGTAATCATTGTGTCTCTATGGTGAGCCATTTAGGGGGGAAAATATCACAAGGTAATTTCACATATATAAATTCTATATTCATTCATTCACTGAAGATTGAACCAAAGCTCAACTGTTATATTCCCATATTTCTTCCCTGTGAGGGTGGTGAGGCCCTGGCACAGGTTTCCCAGAGAAGCTGTGGCTGCCCCATCCCTGGGAGTGTTCAAGGCCAGGTTGGATGGAGCTCTGAGCAACCTGGTCTAGTGGAAGGTGTCCCTGCTTATGGCAGGGGTTTGGAATGAGATGATCTTAATGTCCATTCTATCCTGAGCCACTCTTCCATTCTACAAAACTACCTCTAAAAAATTACAACACTCAGAATTACATAGCCTTCTGAATTATTTTGGATTTTTGAAGAGTTTGACTTCTGTAGCAGATCCAGAACTTGAGCTTAAGCTGTTCCCATCAGGGTAGGGTCTGTGTAGAGTTGGGCTCTCTGAAATGGACCAGAAAGAAACCAAACTAAACACAAGCAGAGATGTAGAGGGTGCAAAAGAAAATAGAAAAAGAAGGGATATGTCAAAAGAGGCAACAAAAGAGCACATTTGTACTTCGTGCTTTAGGATCTGCTACATTTTCCCAATCACAGTCACAGAAAAGCTTTTACTTAACATAGCACTTTTTCATACTCATTTAAGATGCAAAAGCACTTCTTGACAAAGAGGTGTGTCTTGGGTCTCTTTCTAAATAATTCTAATTCCATCTACAAGCCAATAAAACTTCAATACTTGACTGAAAACTTATTCACTTTGAAAATTATTGATGAAGTATTGCTTCAGATCAGCCAGAAACTGGGATTCTTGCATGGATAGTGAAAATCCTGTGCCTGAAACCCTTCTAGCCATAAATCCACTTCAGTAATATCTCTATATTTGCCAGATTTTTGTAAAAGCAGAAGACATCGCCAGAAGAATCATTAAGTGGGAGTGAGCATAAAAGATGACATCTTAAATTTAGGTCTTAGGGGACCTCTGGAGGTTATTTTCTCCTACCTTCTTCCCAAAGTGGGATCAGCTACAAACTGAGAGCAGGTTGCTCTAGATCATCTTGTCCAGCTGAATCCTGACTGTTCAGTGACAGAGACCTCACAGTATTTCTGTACCCTGTGCCCCACAGAGAAAAAAATGTATTCTCATACCTGGAATTTCCCATGTTCAGCTTGTGCCTCTCTGCTCCTATGAGCCCGTGTGAACCTCTGGAGTCACAGAGGCACAGAATCATTTAGACTGGAAAAGATCTCCGAGATCATCAAGTCCAACCTCTGACTGGTCACCACTTTGTCAAGTGGACCAGAGAATTTCCATGTCCAGGCATTTCTTGAAGACCTCCGGGGATGGTGACTCTATGATGTGCCTGGGCAGCCCAGTCCTATGTCTACAGCTCCTTCCATGAAGAAATTCCTCCTGATTCCAACCTGAACCTCCTCTGGTGCAGTGTGAGGCCATATGCTCTTGTCCTGTCACAACTTACTTGGGAGAAGAAACCAATCCCCACCTGACTACATTCTCCTTTCAGGGAGTTGTAGAGAGCGAGGTCTCCCCTGAGCCTCCTTTTCTCCAGGTTGAACACTGCAGCTCCCTCAGTCACCCATCATGGGACTTACTCTCTAACTTCTCCAACTACCATTTCATTTTTTGGAGTGTTTCTGACTTCATCTTTGCTGTAAGAGCCCACAACCCACCAGGCAGTGAAGACAACAGTAAGCTTCCTCTAATCCATCTCTTCCTGGTATGAACAAGTCCAGCTGTCACTTATAGCATGGGTGTTATATCCATTCAATATATATATTCATTCTCCCAGGCTCTGCCACTAAGCTCAGGCACCAGGCAGCCTGAGAGCAAACCCTGACTCTAAAAAGAAAGTTAAGAAAGACACCTTGAACTTTTTGATACCCTCATTTTTCAGTACACGCACACATTTGCTGCCAACAGACCCAAATATCCTTAGTGTCACTAGTATCATAGCATCATAGAGTCATAGAATGGTTTGGGATGGAAGAGACCTTGAAGATCATCTTGTTCAAAGCCTCTCTGCCATGGGCAGGGACACCTTCCACTAGACCAGGTTGCTCAGAGTCCCATCCAGCCTGGCACTGAACATTTCCAGGGATGGGGCAGCCACAGCTTCTCTGGGAAATTTGTGCCAGGGCCTCACCACCCTGATAGCATTCCTAATATCTAATCTAAACCTACCCTCTTTCAGTTTGAAGCCATTGTCCCTTGTCCTGTCACTCCAGGCCCTTGTAAATAGTCTCTCTCCATCTTTCCTGTAAGTTCCCCTCAGGTACTGGAAGGCTGCAATTAAGGCATCCTGAGGCCTTCCCTTTTCCAGATTCCAAACAATCCAAATTTTCTCAACCTTTGCTAATAGGAGAGGTGCTCATGCCCAGCTGAGCTGTGGTTTTCAGAGTCCCATAGCTGTCTGCTCTGGAAATATGCCTGTTTACTGTCTGCATAGCTTCTCCTGTCTTTCACCTTTTCTAGAATTCCTTTTTGTCTATGAGCACAGTCAACATGCTCATAGTGAATCAAGGCAGGGTTTTGCCAGGCCTGTTGGGGTTCTGCCCATCAGAACAGACTATTTCTGTGTCCTGGGGAGTCCTTCCATGAAGGAGGATGCTGTGTCTATGCACAGACCTACTGAGAGATTTCCAGCCACTGATCTCTGCAGTAAATGGGTGAGGTCTGTGTGGTCAACCAGCATTTTGTTTTCAAACTGAAGCTGTGAGAAGAAAGGGAACTCATATTCTCTCTGCCCCTTTCTAACACACTGATATCAGAGCTCCTTGCAGATGTGAATTAGGGGTAATTACAGGCTGAACTTTTCACTTTGAGACAAATTCTGCCCATTTATATCAGTAAGCCCCATATGTTTAAGTACTTCACAGTGAGTAATCAGGTGCTGTTACTAACAGTCATCTTCAGATCATAGATGGGCATGGAAAAGTGTTTTAAAGCTATTATTTTTCTCATGGTGCAGCATTAAGTTATATAACCATCATCTTTAGTTCTACTGCCTCCTTATTCATTTAAAGCATGAATTTCAAACATATATATATATATATATATATATGTATGTGTATACACAGTGATATATCTCAGCTGGTGTGCTGCTGCATTCCAGTCACCAACACCAAAGGGAGTTTTTGAATTAATGTAGACCATTAGTAAATCAAAAAAGCAATTCAATACAGCACAGCAGGGAGAAGATGCAATATCCACAGCACTGGAAAAATATTTTAAGAAGGGCAGTTGTTTGTTAAGAGCTAGGGAATTCAGAAAGACAATTTAACAGAATGGTCTAATAAAGATCAGAATTGTGCTGAACAATAATAAAACCCAGAATTGAACAACATCAACAACAACAATCCAGCAAACATCTCTAAAAACCTGTAAAGTAAAATGACCTCTTCTCCCAACCCAGGCCATTGATTATAACCTTGGTCAAGAACAGATTTAAGAATTTTATGCTACCCTGTGCCTTAAACCTCAAGGTACACCCATGAACGTATCTAAGCACTTCAGCACACAACTTTTAGTCAGCTAACTTTGAAGCCCATGCTCTCAGAGCCTTGGTTAGAGCCTTGACCATTGTTAAGGGGCATGCAGGAAACACTCTGCTCTTGACATTGCATACAACATTTTCAACATGCTGCCAGTGAAAGGTAGAATAAACACTAAAGGATTTTTTTTTTTTAATTCCCCATTTTATAAACTGGATTGCAGCTGGAACTTATCCATTTCAATCAGGACTGTAAAGAGGATTTCCTGTATCCTAGGCAAACACCATCTGGAATTTCTTTTAACAGGAATACTTTTTTTTCCTTTCTTTTTTTCCTTTTTTTTCTTTCTTAGCCCTGACTTGAGCAGAATATTGCAATGTTTTGAATTCATGTGCAAGAAAGTACCAAACTTTCTACTTCTCACAGAAACATCTTCCCATTAATAAGTCCCTCACTGTTTTTTGCAGCATTTAAGGAACTTCTCAGTTCTTGCTTCCCTGAGTTCAGCTTGGAAGCTGGCTGGATGTCAGAGGATGATTTAACCTTCTCACAACTGTGTTTGCAGCCTCTTGGGAAGACACATAGCTTACTGTGTGCAAAGTAAAACTTCTACTTCATATTCAGAATTATCTTCATAGCCATATTTCAGTAATCAAAACAAAACTTATCTGGAAAGAATTGCTAGGTACCAAGAAGGGCATAAGAAGTCAACAGGGTTTTGACTAACTAAAAGGATGAAAAAAGATCTAAAATCCATGCTGGGGATCTGTGCATTGTCCTGAGTAGAGACAGACATCTCCTCTGGAACCTGATGGGTACTTCATGTACATTTCTTCTGGGCCTAGCCAGAACTCCTGCTGGCATTTTCAATTTACCAACAGTGATGGCAGATAAATGAGTGAATGAAATCTAAAAATGTACTTTTCAAACAAGGTAACTCTTTACATCTACTCCCATGGCATGGCTCAGCACTGTTTCTCTCAGTGGAGCCCTAAGGAGGCTGAAGAGAAGCAGGTATATCTTTTATCTCTTCAGGCCCCCAGTGTTTCTGAATTAACTATTCACAATTAATGCCATGGAGTTATGCTAGAGGAATACAAGTGAAAATACTGATTTGCCAAACATCTACTGACTCATAGAGGCAGGAGAGAGACTTTCTGTCCATTGAGACAAAGCATGCAGACGTTGATTACAGACAGCTTGCCTGGGTACACGACTACCAGAAGTTTCATTTTTGTGTCATGAAAGTGATTGTTATGCTTGTCCTCATCTGAACTGCAACTGTATAGCTCTCTCAGGTTTAGGTCTTACATGATGTCATGTGTTCCTTGAGCTTAACATTTATTGCTCTTTGTCAAACAATAAGAGTTTTGTTAAAAATAATAGAGATAAATCAGAAAGTCTGAGAGCTGACGGACACCTCGGGAAGAATGGATATTCTGTATTCTTCATTCCTTTGAGGGGGAGCACATAGACTGAGATTCTCAGCATTGATGGTGACACCCTTATCTTGCTGGTGCTGATGATTTCAAGCTGCTCTGAAGTTCTGCTGGGCCCTACAGTGCCCAAAGAGGCACCACTGTTCCAAAGCAGTGAAATGTAGCTCTGCTTCTTCTTGTCTTTTTGCCACCACTTCCTCCAGTTTCCTCTTTCCCCTTAGTTTTAAGACAAATTACCTGCACAGTTTTAAATGTAAATAATTCTAACCTAAGCAAGGGCATATACCATCAAACAAAAAGAAAAATCCCCCCCTGGGATTTCACTTGGTGTTGTTTTCACTTTTTTGAGTCATTGTTATCAGCTCATGAGGGAAGAGTTAGGACACAAAGAAACTTAACAGGTTTCTGATGTTTCTGTCAATTTGCACCCAAAAGCATTTTCCACCTGACCAACTGGTTCATTTCAGCTGGAAGTGCATTTTTGCTGCTCTGCCTGAAATCTTAAAAACTTGTAGATATGTTTTGTGTTTTGTATTTTTCTCACTGCTTCTGTTCAAGGAATACAAACAGCAAAAGAGGAGACTTTGTTCCCAGGTTATCTAGTCTAGGGATCTCTCTAATCTGTAGGAGATAAAAGCAAGGGACTGTTGATTGTGATCCCTCCCCAGCTCATGACCTTCTCATTTCCTTGCTATAAATCAACATATTGTTTATTAAAGAACTATGTTTACATTTCCCAACTTCAATCTGGACAATGTAATCTTTGATTTTGTGCAAGAGAACTCCAGGCCAGAACAGTGGGGCAGTCTCCACAAATCTTTAACTGACTTTCATTGACAACCATGATGATGAAAGTGATATGTCCTGCTCAAAGATGCTACAGAATTAATGCACAAGATGTCTAAGTTTGGTATATATTATCTCATACTCTTGGATTCCAGCAGGCTGGAGGGTAACTCCTTCTCTCCAATGCAGTCCCAAGAGCCTTTTCATCAGCTCTAGAGCCCAAATTAATTAGATAATCATGAAAAGGTTAGTCTTCTGCTTTGAATCAGACTCCCTGAAACAAAATCTATACTGATCAGAAAAAATAAATGTAGGAAAACCAGCTGGTAAATTTGAAAGTCTACATGAAGTATTCAGAAGCGAGAAATATGAATCTTCCTTCCTTTCCTTGCAGATATTTCACTGACTTTGAGTGGAGAAATTCTTATTTGTCAGGAAGGCAATTATCAGACTGGACATTGGGAAAGAAGTCAGTTTTTCTTCTTCTTCAATACCCTGGGCAATACCCTGTATTTCTTTCCTATCTTTTGGGATTTTTCCACTGGAAGTGTACATCTAGACTGAAGGAATATCAGTCCCTAATTCCAAGAGAGTGCACTTAAGAAACTTAGACTTGGCCAGTGATGGATTTGGATTACTCTGTTATCTACTTATCCACCAGTGCAGCAAGTCTCCAGTTTTGGCTCAAAAATCATAAATTCAAAAGTGATTCTTTTGAACCTAAAACTATGTGCTATACATGTCTTATTATGATAATTCTATATGTAATGTTTTCAGAAATAATCTGCTACAAAAGATATTTTCCTTCACCAAAGAACTTTACAGAATTCCTGAGACAACTGACACATTTTACAAAGGTATTCCAATAGCTTATCCCTTAAAGACCTAATTCACACATCTCCTAGTTTAACAGGGTGAAACAATGGCATTTGTGGATGTATCAAAAAGAAAATGCAAATAAATATTCAAAGAATCACCTATTGCTTGTTGGTCCCTCTTTTGCATGACAAATTATTTATCACCAATTGAAGTGTCTCTTCTGTCACATAAAATGTTTGAATTCTTAAGCAAGATTTTAAGTGGGATTGGTTCCATAGCTCCTGATATATGCAATTCTTCACAGTAACAAGGTCTCTAGCAAGAGAGTAACAACCTACTAGCAAGAGTTGCAGATCAATGCTATTAAACAGCTTTTTGCAGCTGTTTGATAGCATTTTAGAGGCTTTAAAGTCAAGCAAAATATGAAGCCATCTTTACCAGACATAGAAATAACTCTACTTAATTTCACCCTCTCAGAGAGTCCTAGATCTAAAAGAAGAGTATGCCATTGTAGAAGTATAACACAAAAAGTAAAGTTGGGGTTCTTTTGGTGTTTGGTTTGTTGCTTTGTGGGTTGGGTTTATTTGGTGATGGTTTTTGTTTTATTTTGGGTTTTTTTGCACAGTACTTCAAATTCCTTGTTTTACAAAGGAATTAACAATTCCAAAGACCATATTGAAGACATTTTGAAGATTCCCTTCCTTATAAATATTTTAGGTCCCTTTTCACAGCCCCAGCTAAATATTTTGTGATAGATTAAGTATTTAAGATCAAATAGACTCTGAATTTACATTCTGGAGTCACTAGCATCTTGATTTTCATAGTATTACTTTTTCCAAAGAGAGCTTGCTGGTGTGGAAAAGGTGAGCAGGGGTTGCTTGTTTAAGGATGAAATTTTATTTCCTGTGAAACATGGAAAAACAGTAGGCAGAGTGACTCATTCCCCTTACATTCATGCAAGTTGCACATACATGCTGCAATAGAGAAACCACACAGATCTCCTAGTTCAAAAGGACACTATTTAAAAAATTATACTTGTAAAAAGAATTACAAATAGACTCTTCAAATCTATACATCTTACAGTTTCTAAAATCAAGGTGAGTAGAATTGCTCTCCAGAGCAATTATAGCAAGGAAAAAAAAAAAAAGTCTTTACCAAAACCTTCTTGCATAGACAGACAATTTTATCTCAAAATTGAGAGAACCTTTCATTTTCATTCCAAACTGCTTTCTTCTAATGCTTTCACATTGTAACTAATTTAGTCTTATTTTTTTTACAAGGTTTTAAAACCAAACTCAATCCCAAGACTAGCAACATTATTAATAGCCTTTTTTGGCTAGAAATCACCATTCTCAGCATTCTCTCTCCTTCAATTTTAAGGCAACAGAAGATTTTTGACCAGGGCCATATTTGCACAACAAAAGTAAAATCATTAAATACAAATTGGGTAAGGCTGCTTGACCCAAACCATGCCGTAGAAAAAAGGAACAATGTCATCCTTGCAGAAAAAGAAGTCAGTCTAGAAAATCTGGCAAAATATGTTGGGCATTCACTATCAGAAAAGTGTTAAATTCTGATTTTACAGTGGGGTGGGAACACAAATTTTTGCATAGATTTAGACTTATGTTTGCATTTTTCTAGCTATTGAAATAAAACTGGTCATTTTTTTGCTTCAATAAGGTTTCTTTAAATTTGTATTATCTTTCTCCTGATTATATTTTCTGTGCAGCATTTATATTCTTGATACTCGCTATTTAAAGTAAATGGATTAACCGTGGGATAAGTTACTAATTGTTATGAATAAGAATGGAAAAATAGAGTCCTTTGAAGGCATTGTCATTTTAATGACTTCATTTTAGGCTTATCATCATTTAAAATCTATAAATGAAAGAAATACAAAGTATAAGATATAAACAGGCTGACAAATGCATGACAATAAGATACTGAACATTATATTACTTTTTACTGTATTTCTAAATAGCACCATCAATCAAAGATTATTCTATGCAAGACTGATATCAAATCCAGATACAATAATAGATTGGACAGGTACATTTTTCATACTCTGCTACCTCTTTATCACATACAGTCTGCTTTTTGAAGTCATTACTGGCAGATTCTATTATATATCCACTCATTTGGCCCATGAACAGCCACTAAGGAATATTTTTGGCATTCAGTCCAGTCCTTAAATGTGCAGGCTGAATTCCAGTTCTGTTCTCTTTGTTTATTTACAATTGCAGCAAAAAACAGACTTTAAATTCATAGATATTTTTTCCTTTTTTTTTTCTTTTTTGCTGGAGCATATTTTTTGGCCAACAAATATGGCAGTTTCTTATACATTTGTATTACAGGCCAGTAGTTAATCAAAGTAAGGTATTCACAAGTACCCTGACAGATGATCATTCTGCAGCAAGATGTGGCCCAGGAGCTCTTCTATAGAAAGGTATCAAAAATTTGAGATGATTGATAAAGGACCAAGAGGATTTCACCCTTTCCCACAGGTGAAACACTTCCATGCATTCAGTAAGGAAAGAAACAGTTCAACCAACTGAGGAGTGAGTTGGAGAGAAACTGGCAGTTCAAATGGTCCTAGGAGTGCTCAAGTAAATTAATCAACAAATTGTAACATGAGGTAAAGAGGCAAATGTTAACCTTCTTTAGTGGTATTATGTATGTGAGCTGAAACAGCTACACAGATAAAATTGAGGAACAGCCTAGCAGGACTTAACTGACAAATTAATCAACAGCCCCAAACAGTACCCAAAGGAAACACTGCATTGTGACACATTTCCAAAATGTGTCACTGATTTTAACCTGTTTGCTGACTCTGAAAATGGTGGCTGAGCTGTAATATCGAAAAAGAAAGATATCTGAAACACACATGCTTGAGAATGGCATCTTCCATGCAGGGTTAAACATTAAAGTTTGATGCATTAAAGTTAGGAGAATGTTCACTCATCAGTATAATCTAAAAGTAAACATGTAAGAGCAGTGCTGACATTGTTATAGGCAATGAGACACAAAAACTTTTCTTCAAATGCCTGCAGTGATTTTATGCAATGAATGGCCGAGGGACAGGACAGAAGGAGGGCTGCATTGTGCCAGAGGAAGTGTCAAGAAGAACAAAGAAACATGAGGTGGTGAAGGCACAGAGTGGATTTCCGAATGCCTGTGACATCTTAATCAGGTTTACATAGGAAGTTAGGCTCTACAGTGCTTATCTGAGCTGAACAGAGTTGCTGAACTTTCTCTCCTGAGCCTTTAGTTAAACTGTGAGGATTTGAATAGCACAAGCAAGATCCCTGAGTGAAGAATATGAATGAAGGCAAATCCCCATCAGGGAAAAGGTACTGAATTTTTCTTTTCTATTTAAACATTACACTCCTTTTGTAGAAAACACTCTGGGCTAAGTATGCTGACATAATACTTGCTTTAGGTCAAAAACTGTCTCCACATAGTTTTACTTTTAGCAACGAACACTATATTTCTCTTTTCAACCATTTCCTCCCCAAATTCCATTAATAGCAGATGTTTCAGGAGGAAAATC
This sequence comes from Erpornis zantholeuca, assembly GCA_013400515.1. Taxonomy (NCBI): domain Eukaryota; kingdom Metazoa; phylum Chordata; class Aves; order Passeriformes; family Timaliidae; genus Erpornis; species Erpornis zantholeuca. The sequence continues at coordinate 194,777 of VZTN01019181.1, read as the reverse complement.
AGAGCTGTTAGGGCTTCTGCCACTCTTACTATGCCAGGGAGTTCTACAGCAGGAATTTGTAACAGAGAATCCTGTTGATCATCCCCACCAAAACCACGTAGATCCCATTGTGGTAGGTGTATATCCTGGCGTGTAACAGGAACAAACTGAAGCAACTACAGTTTTTGGGTCTGTTGAAGAGAGAGCAGAGGCCACTGTGTGAGTTATATGAGCTCCTGAACCACTGAAGGGGAGCCATCCTCTCTCGGGAAGCCCTGAAGTGACACTTGTGAGGCAGTGTGCTTAATTTCAAATGTGCCACTTCACATCAGGGCCTATTATCTTCACCACAACAGTGCTGTAACATATGACCTCTTCAGCATTTATAATAAGGCTGTCTGCATGGTTATTTGTTGATCTTTCATCTGAGGCTAAAATGCACTTACAGAAAAGCACCACTCATGCTGAATTTTTTTTTTTTATTTGTTTGGTTTGGATTTTTACCAGAAGTTTTTGGCTTTAGATACTGCAGATTGTTAGGCTTTTATTCAGTCTTTTTGTGCCACCTCTTTGCTGACCTTTAGGAGTCCTGGTTTACCTGAATTATCTATGTATTAGATATATTAATATATTTATATAAACACCAGAAATAATTCTATGAAGTAGCAATTTGAGAAGACAGCAGAAGCTATCCTAGGCCTTTCCTCTAAGCCTTAAGTAGTTTAGGTACTGGGCTGAGGAGCCAAATGCCTTTATCTCATCCATTATCCAGTTGCTAGGTCTAGACCCCAGCATACCCAGCTACCTTGACCACAGCAGAGGAAGAGTTTCCACTTACCATTTTCTTCCCCTTTCCACACAGTCATTGCATCCTGTCCAGACTTGGAGAAAGGGCTATTGGAATTTAATTTTGTTTCACTATTTTGTTAAAAAAAAAAAGAAAAAGTTGCAAACAAGTAATTTTTTTCTGTCTCTTTGGATGCATAATAGATTTTATTGTACATATTTATTTGCAAGTCTTTTAACTGAATTTGCTTATCAGAAGTTATCCTGACTACATCTTGTTCTGCATTCAGACCAAACCCCTGAGGCTACAGAAGAAAATATCACTTATGTACAACTGGTTTCATTTATGAAATTTCTATCTAATAAAATACAATTATGTTATGTCTCACAATACTGCAAAATAAAGGTTAAATTAAAAGAAAATAAGCAAGGCCTGGTTAGGGTCTGACATTTAAAACCAGTTATGAAAAAACACCTTGTTTGGCCAACCCTGCAGGGCTCCCTACATTTCTGAGATAGGATCCAAAACTTTATATAAAGCAGAGTTTCTCCTGGGATAATGTAGCAGAAGCGCCTGTGCCACCCATAAGGTTTGAAACCAAGTAAGGAATACTAAGCATGCTTGTCTTGAGCACAAGCACATTAAAGAAGGGTAATCTGTTACTGCATACAAGAATTCTATAGAATTGTAAGAGTGATAACAGAATTTTACATAGACACCTAAACATGAATATATAAAAAATACATATTTACAAAGAGGCAAAAGGAGATTTGTGTAACTGCACAACTGGGGTGCAGGAAAATATGTTCAAGCAATAAAATCTGCAAGGCAAGAGGTAAGGATTTATAGTAGTCAATAAAGCTGTGTGATGAAACCAAAACATTCCTGCAGGATGAACAGGACAGGTGCTGAAGGACCCAGAATAAGCAAGAAAGATTTCTGGCAAAAAAAGACCAAGCCCTGATCCCAAAAAAATGAGATGCATTATGTCAAGAGCAGATAAGATAATCCCCCTGTGTTCTGGGGAGGGGATGAGCAGCCCAAAGGGGAGGATGAGGGGAGCTCACTGGCCAAGGCAACAAGGACCATCAGCACTGACTACTCAGTGCCAGCTCCCTGGAGATGGATACTCGAAGCCCACTCAGGGTGTAAATGTTGAGGACTGACTGCTTTGAAAATGTATTGTTGACAATTGAAAGTGATTAAGAGCCAACCATTAGCTGACATCAATGACTGACAACCAAGTGTTGATTTGCTGAAAGCAGCCAAACTCTTTAATTTTTCAAACACTCCATAACAATTTCCAATTTCCTAACTGATACAAAGG